>WTSP01020252.1:57677-94330 GCA_025331215.1 Actenoides lindsayi
AGTTCTGCTCTGGCTGGCTGTTAAAAGCCAATGTAAATGTTTATGATGTTCCTAAATTGTTCAGTGCTTTATGCTACTTGGTCACAAACTGAAATCACAAAGTGTCAGGTGATGTGCTGTAAAGGCCACAGAATGCTTGAGGGGGGATAATACACAATTATGGAATATTAAGGTATGGTTCTCTAAATAAAGACAAGATCAAATTTGGCAGTTGCTTGACATGGATGATACCACATTGCAACAGCCTTTGCAGATGCCTTTTGTGTCTTGTCTATTAAACATTTCTTAAATATTCATCAGATGGTAAGTATTAAGATTTGGAGGCTTAACACACACAAAAAGTGGGTAGAGCCATCTCTGTTAACTTTTAATCACTCTAACTTTTTCAGAATAAATAGAGTCCTCCTAATCCCCGTTTAAGAGTTAGCAAATGATCTACTTTATATTTCAATTATTTTAATTTTTATAGCCCCAGTCACGCTTTAAGCCAAGACTTGTTCCCTCAGTGGAAATGGCCCAGGCTTGTCCTTCCACATAAAATAATTCTCTGTATTACACTCAGAACTGCTCAATTGCTAATGAAGTCTCTTTCAAGAAAGGCATTGCTCAAACAGCTGTAGTAACATATCAGAAAGTTACTTATATAATATGCCTGACATTTCACTCCTCTGAAGGAAATATTAAGATAGAAGAACTGGCTTGAAATGAAGAAGAAGATTGAATCTAGGAAATTAATTATTACACATAAAATGTAACGGATGTAAAATGGATGTCTGAGAGCAAAGTAAGGAAAATTAACTTCATTTCAACATTATTGCTTAATGGAGGCTGACTTGGGGGAAAAAAAAAATCCTATCCTGATTATATTTTAGAAAATTCACATTTCATACAGCTGTGATCCTTTTAAATGAAAAGGCAGGGAGAAAATAAAGAACAGACGGTATCTGGATTGATAGCATAATTATTTTCCTTCCAGGAAATGTGTCATACACCCAGGTAACTGGGATGGCCTGTCAAGGAATAGAGACATTTAAAAGATTTTAGTGGTTATAAAGGCTAAAAGGCAATGCTATTGCTTCTTGAATGCTTCACTTCAAAAGGAATTTTAAATTACCATCTAGTGGGATCTACATGTAGAAGATTTAAAAAACATATTTTAACACTGAACGGAACTTTAAGCTTTTGTTTTTCCATTGTAATTATGTGTATAAACATACACATTAGTATACAATTGGTTCATTTGGTTTGGATTTCTGTGATTGTTAAGGAGGTCACTGGCTGTTTAATTATTACATACATGGCACATTATCTGCATAAACTGTGGCTTGCTAATACCCACAGTAGTCCTTGCACAGAGGTGGACATAACATAATGCAAAGATAGTGTTTCTTTCAGGAACTGCTGGCCAAATAAGATGCTTACACTTCAGGAACAGTTCAAAGATTGATTTGAGTTGGAAAAGCGAGGTAAGATCCCATTATTTGCAATTCCATCGAAGCCATATGCAACCATGACTTCCTGAACCAGTCTTTCTGCTTCCCAGGATGGGCCAAGCCCTCTCCCACTTCAAAGAGAACCCCATTTCGGATTCCACTCTCCCAGCATCCGTCCTCAGTCACAGGTCAGATCACAGAGGAAAGTTTACATTATTAACTCTGTATCTGGAAGAGCAGCTTAAATGGCATCATGTCCCGGTCCATTCTAATCAACACAGACTACTCCAGGTCACAAAATCCTGGTGTGTGATGCAGCTCACATGATTATAAGTATATATTCCTGCTATAGCAGGGAACACTGTTCTCCCACTTGGGGATCCCTGGTGCCAGGCAAAGCAACTCACCCACCAGCTCTCCAGATCTCTCAGCTGACTGCATTTGGATGTATGAGTTGGCAACAGCAGCAATTCTTCATTGCAAAGGTGTGAGACCAGCATGTGTCAGCAGAGGAGCACCAAGCTAAAACAGCTTCATCCTCAGCCTGTAAAACCTGACAGTTCCATAAAGGGGGATTTCTGTCAACTATTTCAATATATTCTCTCTCTGGAAAGGGGGAAAAAAATAAAACCCCAAACAACGCAACAACTTCTGCAGCAAAATGCCAGTTGCCTGGACAGCAGCAAGAGCAGCCATTCATTAATCTTGATATGCCTTGTCCCACTAAGCACCAGGTGTAAATGGCTGCAATCCTTAAATTGCTTCATATTCTCTTTGGGATCTGCAACTGCTGCACTGAACCTCTCTGAAATGTATTCCCTTTGCACCAGACTCAAAGAAGAAATAGCTTGGGGATACCCAGCAGAAACATAGTTTGTGACAACAAGGAGGAAAAAAAGCTCTATTTTTATCTCCTCCTGCTGACACATGAAATAGCACACACTTCATTCAAGCATACACGCAGCTGCTCAGCAGCTGGAATTTCTGCAGTGCCTTAGAGACTGGAGGAAGTGCAGTCAAAGCACATATACTGTGTACCAAGGAGAAAAGACAGCAAAAGGATGCTTTAAAAGGCTGTGCTTGATCTGGTTCAATCTCCTCACCAGAGAGGCAAACAAGTCTGAGCTTTATATTCAAAAATATGTGTGTGCGTATTTACTGCAGTGAGCACTAATACTGAATAACTCTTCCTGTGAAAACACTGTCCTCGTGCATGCAGATCTCCAACAAGCAGCTATCGATAGATTTTGTATCAGCAATTTCCCTGTTTGCATCTCTAGTGAAACAGCTTGGTGAACAGGGAAACAGATTTGTATCTCTGGGGGAGAGCAAATCTGCAAGTTCCTTAGAGCTGATGTGTCAGTTTTCAGGAGGGGACAGTACCTGGAGAGAGGACAAATATTTAGTCTCAGCAAATACCATCAGGAGTTGTATAGCCTTGCCTGAGAGAAACATATAGCTGGAATGAATTATGATGGCTTTACTATTTTTTTTTCCTTTTTCTTTTCTGTATTTTTTTTTCCAGGGCTTGGAGCTTTCCCTTTGGCACAGAAATATTTTTAGAGATACAGATAGAGTTTAAAAAAAAAAAAAATACAAAAAAAGGTGAGAGGGTAAACCAACAACATGCCAACAAAAAACCCTGTTTATAAATACTGAAAATAACCTGGTAGTGGCTCAGCTGCTCTCTTCATGACCTCAATCATTCCCTAAAGCAAACCAAATGGCGTCAGGATGATTTTCCACTCACCGAAGAAGCTGAGATAAACTCATTGATCCAAAGCCACTCTAGGACCCAAAGTCACCTGTTTGGGACAACTGTATCTGCAATTGCACCCAAACCTGTAGAGCTTTCTCAAGGCAAACCTCACTATTTCTCCCCCTCTATAAATAACTGAGGAAGCAGTTCATACTCCTCTCAAATATCCTTCCTGCTCTTGCCTGCAGCTTTGATTTAGTGCTTGTCTTCAGAAGCTGGGGTGAATCACCCATTTCCTGTCTCCCAATCCTCAACTGTCACAAGCCTCTCTGCAAGTTTTCCTGCTGCTCCTCCAGGTAATTCTGCTTTGGGCTCAGTACAAAAGCTGCATTAGGAAAGAAAAATGCTGAGCAGGTGGCACTGCCATAGTCTTAACACACACACACACACACACACACACACACACACACGCACACACAGAGAATGGAATTGAGCTTGCTCCCTTGTGGCCATTGTATTTTAATCACAATTAAATAATGAAAGAGAATAAAACGCAGCCTGAATTTTCTCTTGTAGTTTTTTCTACCCGTGTGGGATTTTTGTGTCTCTAGTCTGTGCTGTGGGATCGTATCATACCCATCCATCCTGCCATTTCTCAGAATGTTTGTCACTTAAGTATCAGTAGTTTTGTGATTTTGTGAGAATCTCAGGTTTTCCAGGGGAAAAAAACCAACAAAGTTACTTTTGGTTGCTAATGCACCAGGAAGCAAATAAAAGGAACTCATTCTTTGCTTTAAAAAAAAAAAAAAATTAAAATAAATAATAATTTTTACAACAATCTCTTTTTGATGCTTACTTTTTGAGTGTTGGGGATTGGCAGCACAGGACACACCCAATGCAATTTCATGGTCAGTTTATCCATCCTGTTCTCTACATCATCCTGCATTTAATAACAGGTGCTCTCCCTTACCCAGGCATCTGTGACAAACAGAACGTGCCACGCACACGCTGCTGCTGCTGCAGAGAAAGCAACTGCCATCACAAATTTAATTCCAGTCAATGAAGAGCTCATGTCTGAGAATCACAGAACTGCGTAATCAATAATCATGGTCTGCAAGACAGAAAAATATCTTCCGATGGCTTCCTTCAAAGCAGTGCACCAGTTTTTTGATTGTTTTTTCAGTGTTCCAGTATTATGTGGCTTCCCTAAAGGCTGTGCAGACTAACACTGTTATCCTGAATAACTGTATGTGGCACTTGACCTGAATATGTTTCTCTCGATTAGACAGTGACATTCTCATCTGGAAACTTTTTTTTGTAGATTCAAACTGTTATCTCAGCGTAAAGGTGCACTCGAGTTATTCTGAAAACCCAGCTGAATGTTTGTTAAGATGCAGTGTCTGTATCTCAGAAACCTTAGTGATCAGTATGGTTTGGAAGCTTTCATCTCCAGAACCCAGAACTTCCTGCCACTCACGCCTCCCAGCCTATGTGTTACAAAATGATGGGTCTCTGTCAAGAGGTGGGGGAGAGAAACCTCCACAGCCCAAGTGACAATTACAACATCTTTTTCCTTAACTGCCAACCTCAGCAGAGAAATAAAAGCGTGATTAACACATAAATAAGAAATAGACAGTGGCTATTAGCCTCGATTCTTTCAGGTCAAAGATGAAACACAAGGATATCTGCAAAGGAGGTAAAAATTCCTGCCCAGCACCTCCCCTCTGCAGTAGACAGGAGACCTCACTGTCAGGTGCAACAATTTGCCCCCTTTCACACATACTAAGTTGATCTCAACAACCAAATATTCCCTTTACCTTAATCCATGTTATATAATTTTTATATTTACCATCAGAACTGCACAGTCTCAGACTATGTTTTGTATGAAAAAAACAACCTGCAAGAGAGTTGCCTCTTTCTAGAGCGAATAAAGAAAGGCCATTCAGAACGCAAACAATCCTCTCTTGTTTCCTCAGTTCCCCTGTGAAGGCAGAAGGACTTTGCATACAGCCCAGGCAGCCAAAAACTCAGTATCTGGCAGAGAAGAAAGCAAGCTCTGCTCCACAAAAATACCTATCCACAAGTTTCAAGATTAATGCTTTCAGCATCTGAGCTTCATTTAACTAGTGAGCTTAATTTAACAACTGAACCCAAAATATGAAGCGAGTAGTTGTGCATCTGAAAGTCAGGACTAAGGACATCTGAAAATTCAGTTCAGCAGCAGCACTATATGTTGAGTTTTGGCTTGACTACTGTGCCAGAACTGTTGTAGAAAATTCTATTTATATGTTCACAAAAATTAATACGCTAGAATTAATATAGCTCCACTTTTTACCAGTAATTACTCTGAAGCGCAAAATGCCCTTTTTCTCTCATTTTGTGCATGCCACATGATGCCTGCTAGACTTTTTGAAGGCTTAAATGCTGCTCCAGCACTATATAATCTCAGAATTTAATAAAACCAAATCTATAATCCCTATGGAAAATCCATAATCTATAATCCCTAGGAAAAGATTGGTGGGGGGAGCAGGGGGAGGAGGGAGAGGAGAGGAAGAGGAAAGAAAAAAGAATCAGAGCTCTGATGATATAGAAAAAACAAACAGGAAGTTCAATTTCTAAAAATCAGATTAGCTTTGGATGTTTGATTACTGAGCTCTGTACACAGGACTGGTAATAATTAGCTTGCAATTAACTTCTCAAGTATAATGTTCTGCACAGCTCAAAGGAAAGGTTATTGGGTATTTGTATTGTACTGGTGTTATGTATGGTTTATGTATCAATACACGATTATTGCCTTCACAGCATGTGAAGTCAAAACAGCAGAGCAAATATGTAATTACTATTTTCTCCAGTTCTCAGTCTGTACCTCAAAAGTAGTCCAATGCAATCTTGTCCACTTTTTTTCTAGAATCCATCAGCATTATTACCCAAATTCCAGGCAGGAGTATCAAAGACTGGTGAGATATTTGGAAAAAATAGTTTGGCCTTCCAGGCACTGTGGGAAGCCATCAACTAGATTGGGCAATCTACATTCCATAAATGAGTTAAAAATGAATTAAAAAAAAGAAGATACAGGTAATTAGGAGTCTGTAATTAGGAATCTCCTCATCACAACCTTAGCATTTTAGTTCTTCAACAGGAGCAGGTACAGGTAAGATGACTGGTGAGCCCACATAAGGAGAGAACAGGCACTGGAGCAGTATGGAGCCTCACTTTCCACAGAAAGACTAAAATGCATGCTAAATTTTTCACTGATTTCCTGTCCTTGGATGGGAATTCCCAAGGGTAATGAAGCAGCTATGGCTTGGGGAGGACAAGCAGCACAAGCTGTGGTTCTAAGAGAATAAAATATAAATATCGTGTTTTCTTCTCCCTGCTCAGATCTTCTGCCCCCTCTTTCAAGTAAACGATAAGGATGCTAAAATGCTCAGTGCATGAAAATAATGCTATAGAATAACAATTGCTGTTCAGATGTCTTGGAGCTCCTCTATTGTTTGCATATATCAATACTACAAAAAAATCTTTCACATCCTTGAGCATTTACTCCCAGGAAAGCCTACTAAAAGCTGAGACAAAGGCATTCAGCTAGTTTGATGAGTCCTCTCATTTTGTCTGGCAGAACACAGTCCTTGCACCACAATCAGGAAAGACTGCCTTGGGCAGATTTGTTTGTCCTTGGATGGTGGAAATCACTGATATTTTTTTCAATGGGTTGTCAAAGCTAATTCTCAGTTTACATGCAAGTTTTTCAATAATTATTTGGCTGTGGATCTGCTTTTCTAATTTGGGTGGATATAACAATTTCTTTTCTTCACAGATTCTTTTCTACAGCAGTATTACTACATCTGATGGCCACCTGCATTTCAGTAGTTTCAGGAATTTCACAGTGGATTCTGTTTTGACTTCAGCTTGATCTTAGAAACATATCCTTAGAGGGCTTGGGAAGGGCAGAAAGAACCCATGATGAGTTCTCACTCCTCTCCTGCGAATATGCTCTCACAACACTGCAGCCATGTGCAAGGCTCACTCAGCCTGCTATTTTGAATTCCAAGCAATAACATCTCATGGTTACTGGGTTCTTCTCAAAAGCCTGCAGTTGCCCACTAGGCACCAAATAGTTCTGTTAAAACAATACAAGCATGCGGTCACATTCTCCAATCTAATATTGCTGCTTATCAGTATTGCTGGTTATATTGCAGCTGGCAGCACAATCCATCTCAAATGGAATTGGTCATTGATCAGATAGACCATCTGCGCACACGGCAGCCAAATGCCTGGCAGCAATTTCTCAACTAGCAGATCTACTGAGAATGTCCAGGTCTGCAAAAATCATACCATAGGTCTCATCTTTGTTGCAAGTTCACACATCACCAGGTGGATTCTTGTACCTAGCTTTTCTTAGGCTGGCTGGCTAAAGAGTTCAGACTTAGAGGCCATCTGTTTCCATACACAGTGTCAGCATTTCCAGTAGTCATGCTGGGCTACTCGAATAATAGTGAAAAAGAAAGCTGGTGAACATAATCCAGCTGATGTGTTCTAGCTGCCTGCTCTAAGAAGTGACAAACTAAATGTAACATGTCATTTCTCTCCACCAGAATTTGCTTGAGCTCAAAAGTTTGCATGTCCACTGGGGATACTGGTCTTTACATGACAGGCAACTCAAGTTAAACCAAAAACAGACCCTCTGGTTTTTTTCCTGATTATTAATTTTGTACATGTCAATCTGGTACATGTCTGGTGTCATAGGAGTCAGATGCTGATCCATCTCCTAAAGACCTGAGTATTTCTCTGATGTTTTATCTGTTTGGGGTTTTGTTTGTTTGTTTTTAATGTCCCTAAACCAGGTTCACTGACTGATGCAATGCTTTTCCACCCCCTAGGCTCTACATATGCAAACTAGAAAGCACAAATGGGAGAAATGTTCAGCATTTTTGCAAATTCATTGCAATATGGAGGAGCCATGCACACTGAGCACGGCCTAAGTTGCTGTCACAGCACGGCTGTAACCCATCTGTGTCTCATCTTTCCTCTCAAAATTCAGTGTCTCCACTGCTGGAGTTCTATATTCTTCATACAGATATCTATTCAACATTCTACTTCATAAATATTCTTTTAAAATAACATATTTTACAAGAAATCATTCTATCAGGGGATTACTGTATCTCTCAAAGCCCTTATCAAATAATTAATTATTCTTGGACATAGTATCTCTTCCACTGTTTGTGTTCTTACTCAGATAATGAAAGTCTTTATCTTCTTTTTCTCTTCACTATCTGTTATGATCAACTCCACAACAAGGTCAGTTCTTGTTTCCTCTTTCTGCTACCATGTTTTCACAAGGTTAATTGTCTACAAGCACAACAGTCCTTTATTCTGAAGATGTAGTTCCAGGCATTCAGTCCGTGGCATCCCTACCCCTTTTTTTATGCCAGTATTAGTTCTCAGCAGCAGCTAATGGAGTTGAAAATTAAGTCTACACAAGCCTTTTCAGGCAGATCAGCTCCACAAACCAGCTAACTCTACAGTCAGAGGAGAAACAGGTTGATCTGAGGGAGGATTGGAACGTGTGGGAAGAACTAGAAGAAAGAGTAAAGTCAAAAATCCCAGACTTAGGTTGGTATGAAGTGATAGGGAACTACACAAAGCCCACCCATCTAGTCCACATAACCTCCCTGAAATGCAGGCAAGCTCTTCTCTGCTACAAGCCTCAGTCTCTTCCCTGTCAGCTACCTCCTTGTTTCTTGGAATACCAGCTGGGTAAGAGCAGGCAAGTATCCCATTGTCTTGAATTTGAAAACCAACTTTCTTTCAATTAAAATTACTTGCAGTAAGCCTGCCACACAAGTAGGACTGCGTACATCAGGCAGAGATCATCTTCCTAGTGCTTCCTTCAAACTCCGTGCAGCTTCTCTCCTCCCTCCATCCTTCACAACCTTGCTTAACTATCACCAGAAAAAAAAGAGAAAAACCCCAAAGGAATAGCAGCAAAAATCTGTCATGCTCATGTCACTGTACTTTACAAAATGGGGATTTTTATTTTGGTTTCCTAGCAACTCTGCAGGCCAGCTTGGCAGTGATTTTGTACTGAGCAGGAGCTAACATAGGGTTGCTGCAGCTCTTCTTGAAGAGATACTTTAGACTCTTAACTGCCTTTTGCTCCCCTTTCATGTGTAACTGGAGTGCACTCTAAGGCTGTCTGGAAGATAGCATGATGCAGGAAGAAACACCTACATTTTCGTTTTACCTACATTCCATCCTCTGATGATTTTTTACTCCACATGGAGGAACTGTGAAGAGCTCTTAAACTAGTATTTAATTCAAACTAATCAAGGAAAATGAACAAATGGAAAGGAGAATCTGCAGATTACAGTGATCATCAAAGATCTCCAGCCAGGGCTGACCTCACATCACAGATATGAGGGACCCAGCTGCAGTTTCTACAATGTCTATTGCAAACACTTGTCATCTGGAGATGGTAGAAGGAGAAATACCATGCAAGGTATTAACTAAGGAGGTTAACAGTAAACCTCGATGAGGATTAAGCTTTTAAAATTATATTTGACACATGATTTGAAGATTCATAAAAATACATCAAGAAATAAGCAATCACAGCATCAGTATTCATGGCTGGGAATCTATTTCTCACTGAAAACAGCTACAAAGCCAGAAGAAATGCCCCGAGCTTCCCATCATGCTGTCTAGCCACCATGCCTCAGAAAAGATCATAAATTGACCCGTGTGGATTTAGTCTGCATGACCCACTGGTCTCCCTGCTAGGGCTGCCAATTAGTTTCAGTTGCAATAGTGTTTTCTTCCATGTGGCAAATTGCCAGAGGGGAACTGGATTAGGATCACCAAACCATTTTGCCTGTTAGCCCTGAAGTAAGTAGTTCTCTTCCCCATTAACGGGTTTCTGGCTAGGCTTAGCTGCAGTTTGAAAGTCTGCACACTGAGATGGATATACTAATTTACAGGGTGGAACAACAGAAATATATGCTTTGTTCTGTCTCCAGATTTCACTGCTGACAATAGTTTTACTATATAACTGCACTTCCACTCTTCAGAGGGATGAAAACAGGGGTCCAGGGTGGACCCCAGCGTGTGTGGTCCTTGTGAAACTCTGTAACCTTTATTGCCCCACGGGAAATAAGCTCAATTAAAAGCAAAAGATGACATTCATCATGGTGCTTTATATCTCCCAACTGGAGTAAAGTCTGAGAATAATCGAGGCAGATAATCTGACACTAATGTTATTCATTTATTTTAATTCTTCTGTTTCCAGCTACACATGTGGGAGGCTCTGCTACCTACTTAGCATAAATTTGCAGCCAGATAAAAATCTACCAAGAACAGGTAATTTTTTTGCCATGAAGAGATGACATTACATATGATAAGCAGAGGGAACAAATCCCTTGGAAACTTAATGAGTAGCGTGGTGCCAGCACACTCCTCCTGCTGACAGCCTGTGCATGCCGCAGGTGCAGGTTACTTCTTTGGGCCAGCTTATCCTCTATATGTGACTGAATACATTTGACTCCAGGCATTTGGAAAGGACACTGCTTATCATTACAGTCTGTCTGCTTATATCGCCTGAGAGGACAACAGAAGCCATTCAAAATTGTATGGTGAACACTGAAGACAAAGAATTCAGTCACCATAGTTATTCCTTATAACCACTTAAACCCCACTATAGTCATGCAAGTTGATTTGCTGCCAAAATGACAGCTTCTTGCTCCCGGGAGCATATAGGATCATGGAAAATTAATACAGCATGAGATAGAGAAAAACTGAGAGTAGGAGGGAGGAGAAAGGAGAATGTAATCGGCAACTGCAGATCCTCTGATGTGGTTTATGTGTCATGTTCCTTGGTAATGAAAAATCCAGTTTGGATTTTGTGTCTTAAAAGCAATGTGGTAAGGTCTGCAGGCAGAGTCCTGAAGGGAACTTGGGGGAGGAATTATTCATTCTGCATTTTTCAGTATTATGATAACATTTTAAATACAGGTTTTGCCATTTTTCACTCTGTGCCTTTGTTCAAAACCCCTCTGATTTTATTCTAAGTCGTACAACATCCTGTTCTTCCTTTAAACTCAGCTGTCACAGTCAAGTGATTATGTGAAACAAAAATATCAGAAAATTAGATCAAGAGAACTAAAGAACATTCAGAACTTTCTTGATTGTTTTTGAGCTCAAACTACGGTTTCTTGATTTCCAAGTGCCTCCTAATGTATTAAAAATCTGAATGTGAAAAACCTGCTAAAATTACTTGAAGATCAGAGCTGGCCTCTTGGAAATAACTAGGTATTTCTTTTTCAAGGTTTGAATAGCCTAGCTAGAATAAGCAATCCATAGGACCAGGCAATAGGCCAAGGAGGCATGATTACATGATAAGAAGGTATAACCTAAGGCAAAATCCCTCGGCCAGCTCTAGCAACCACAGGGACAAATGCAGAGCAAGAAGGGCAGAGGACCTCTCTTGCCATTAATTGTCTAAGTGAGCCTAAGGAGATTAGCTGCACAATTAGGTATTTAATCAGTGACAGTCCCAGGCTGGGCAGCAGCCTGTCTTGTGTGTGCTTCAGCATTATATGCTGGAGACCCAACCTTTACACAGAGATTGAACTCCCTTTGCAGTCCCTCAAGTCCCCACTCTATGCAACAAGATAGCACACACCCCTCCAAGAGAGCCTGAGAACCTACTGGCATGGGATCTGCTTGCCAGTCAACAAATCTTACTTGCCTTTTCAACTGCTTCTTTTCTTAAGAGTCAAAAAACATGTCACGGGAGGCAGGCACAAGACAGAACTGAGCCATGAACAACAGCAAATGAAGTAAATGCTCTGATCCTAGCAACAAATTCAATCAAAATATAAGCAATTTAATTTCATAATGTTCAAACCACAACCACTGAATTCTGTCCTAGCTCCAGCCTCCCTGGTAGCATTTGTTGTGGGGTGAACTGCTGCTGTCAACTGTTTTGCTCTGGCTGCCTCTTGGTATCTGATCCCAGCAGTGAGTGCTGAGCTGAGGTGTACAAGCTTTTCACAAGGTCTCACAGGCTGCACCAAGCCTCCACTGCCTCCTCTGAACCCATCCTATCTACTTGTGCAAGTAGAAGCAGCACACTATTTTTCTCAGCATGAACACACAGAAACAATTTCCACAAGACCACAAAGGGTTTGCCGTGTTTTGTTGGGGTTTTTTTCTTCCTAATCAACCCATTTATTTTGCTAGCTCCGTGTGCGTGCTAAGAGGGGATGCTTTTAGGGATGGGTGACTGTAATTATACAAGACAGGAGCAGAGAAGCTGCACTCAGATTCATTCCCTCCACAGCCAGAGCCTTGATTTTCTGAGAATTAAATCTCCATAATGAGGGGGGTGCCTTTGCGTGCTGCTATTACTGTTTTACATCTCTTATTACACCCTCTGAGTGCACACAAGTAATGACCAAAAGAGTTCAGAGTTTAGCTCTCAAAGTAAATTCAGCATCTCTAGGTCAACATTACATAAATAGTCAGAATGTGCTGGAAAAATATGCACGGTATTGCTTTCTCTGCTTTCTGCAGCCCAGTCTGCTCCAGCAGTCCCACCAACGCAAGGATATGGCAAAGAGATCGAGGGGGGGGGCTGTGCAAAAAAAGAGAAACTTAATGGCCAAGAGGAATGAGAAGCTGCCTCTGCCTGCATCTTTAAAACCAGGGCTTGTGAGCTGCTAAAGGTCTGACATCCAGCACTGCAGTGAAACATGAAGGCTGAAACAATAATCCCAGAGTGTGCAGGGAGCCCTGACCTAACGGGCTCCCTCTGCCACAGTAAGCCTGGAGAGGAGCAGGGAGGGACACTCTGAAACAGGCTCACAGCTCTGTTGTTCTTTGCTCAGCCCTGCTGCAGCGAGAGCATTTTTGGGCCAAGTGGCTGCCAGTCCAGTCCTCAGCATTGCCACAGAGCACTCTGTGAAAAGGTTAATTTTTAATTTTTATTTTTCCTTTTAAAAACAGGATAATGATCATGTCCTTTCCCTTGCGTTCCCAGACTTCATCCACCCTGTTCATGTAAGTGGTGAGGTCCTTCAGGCAGGGCTTGTCTTTTGCTATTTGTATGGGCTTTGTGTAGTTGCCATCTGACCTTAGAGGCACTGCCACACTACAGCATTAATAACAGAATGAAGAAATGCCTGGTTACAAAAATAAACACATGAAAAATACATTCATGACCCTTGTGTACAGCAAAGTGCTGCACACAGGCAGACATCCATTAGGGGAAGAAGTAATATCACAGAGCAGGCTGTACTCTCAACCTCTTTTCTCCTTCCAACACTTGCAATATAAATACATCCCAGATCAAATTTTTTTAGAATTCTCAGAACCTTCCTTGTTTTATGCACCTATTTTCTGTTAGATACTGAATTGTGTATTGCAAGAGATAACAGGGTTGAAATTCCTCTGGGATCATGAATATCACAGGTTGTTTTAACATTTACTTGAGTATATTTTCTTAAAAACAAACAAACAAAACCCTAAAAAGAATAAAATTAAAACCACAGCAGTAGAGAAAGATAAAAAAAAAAAAAAAACCCAATAAAAAAATCTCACAACCCCAAAACCCAAACCACACAGACAAAAGGGAGGCAGAACAGGGAGAAAATAATGCAGCTGTAACCTCATGTGGAAACAATTTGATTACCCTCAACTCCCTGAAGTACTGACCAAATAAAACACTTGATTAGCTTATAAATTCTGACAAGATCACAACCCAAGGTAATACAGCTGCAAGTGAGTGATTTTTCTATTTGTTTATTATTGAAACCTCTGTGAAAATAATAGAGATGGGAATAAAAATCCATGTCTTCTACGTAGCTACAGAATATTATCAGTAGGCATGCAAGACAAACTCACTGGTATTGTTACCAAGATCACAAAAAAACACATGCCTAGAGCAACGGAAAAGTGAAAAAGCTGCTTAGTTTTGAAAATCAGAGTTTTTTATTTACAAAATAATTTCCTGCCAGATGTCTAAGAACCAATCATATCATCTGGCAAATCTATTTTTCTTGTAAGAAGAGTTGTGTCCTCCCACCCCTTTTTTGCTCAGTTACAGCATCACTTGCAGCATGTTTAACTTCTAGATGGTAGATTAATCAGGATGGTAAGCCTAATAAACTAGCAGGAGTTTCTGGTGTTTGATTAAAAAGAGTTAACAGCCTGTTGGCCATTACAGACATAACAAAATTAGCCATAATCAAAATCAGATACTTTTTAAGAGACGTTACTTTGTTCTTAAAAGAATAAGTAGACAGTAACAGCTCTCAAATAAGGAACTTTTTTTTAGGTGGAACTGAAACTTCCATTTTGAGGAAGCAAAGAGATTATTATAGTAAAGGATGAATTAAGTAGACAAAGAGTTAATAATTAAACTTTCTCCTAACACCAAAATAAAGAAATTATAGCCAGCTAAACAGCTTGTGTAAAAATCTCTTACTTTATTTCTCCCTAGAATGACAAAGTCTTGAGCTGCAGCAGCTTTTGTCTGCAGTTTGGCACCTCAGTCACAGAATTTACCTAATTTCTCATTTTAGAAATTTCACAGGTCTCCTGTGTTATTGCTATCTCAGCTGGAGCTATCAGTTGTACATGAACCTTTAAGAAATCTTCATCAGAACAATCACCTCATGTGGTGATCATGAATTGGATATGCTCATCTCCACTTTGGCAAATTCAACAACTGGTTCTAATCAGGGACAAATGTGGCCCTAATCTAAGCAGAAGGGCTGTACATGCACAGGGACTTGACTAATGACAAGATGCGCAAATGCAAGCTGCATTGCCTGGGGCTAACGAGAAAGGTTAGTTCCTCTCACAAATCTTTGCAGCAGGTGGAATCAAGAATTCTCCACAGTATATGAAGACATAATCTCTTCCAAGACATTTCTCTTTCATTGTCAAAATGAAAACAGTCTTATTAAAATACGTCAAGACAATCAGAACACACAACTCTGAAGTTTCCAGCATTAGCCTTTTTCAGATTCTGATGAGTTGTTTCTTTTTCCCTTACACTGAATCTTCAAGGACTAAGGCAGCACACACTATTAAATCTCCCATCCATATCATCTAATTTACTTGGTACACTCCAATGAAAAGTAATGGACCCCATGATAAAGATCACAAATGTCATCCCAGGTCAGTCATGGGGTTTTTGCAGCTAAGAGGAAAATAACAAAATAACAGAAAGTAAATTTAACATCAGCCAACTCATGACTGTAGTTTCTGTATAATATTATCTATCTTTCCCTACTTTCTTTGCCCACTCAGCTGAGATCTAACCTAACCTCTTTATTTACCTAATCCTGGTGGCTGCAAATACTGAAAGCTCAAGCTGCTGGTTCAGCTACAGTTTGCATAGGTGAAGCAGACGAGTTCCTGGTCAGAATGATCATCAGCTTTTAAAAAATAGCCAGTATGTCAAGCTGTAACTGTCATAATTTATTTTTTTTCTTTGACTTGTTCTTTCAAAAAATCGTTCTGATTTCAAAATGGTTTTCTTCAGCCCAAGCAACATCTGAAATTCTCAGACCTCTCCAGCTTCCATCAGGCTGTCAGAAATGAGAAGCCGTTATCACAGAAAATCCTTAGCTCAGTATGAAACACTGAGACAGTGATGTGTGGCCAAGTCAGTAATCTACATTTCAGCATTCCTGGAATAACAATACAGAGGGGAGACACAAGTGGACAGATGAGCAGGAAGAGACTAGAGTCATTAGATGAAAAGAATAAACAAGTTTTGAAGAGAAATAAGGAAGAGAGAAGGGCATACTTGGCAAACCACATACATAACAGGAAAAGGGTGAAAATAAAGGAAACAAGTGGAAAGATGAAGAGCAGGAATTAATACTGGGAGTATCCTAGGAATAAAGTATCCTGGAGTAGGAATAAAACTGGGGACTGTGCATCATGTTGAAGGCCCTCAGCAACTAGGTGGAATTAACCTGAGAATTCAATGACCAAGGTCAAAATGGGAGATAAAAGAAAGGGATTTAGCCTTATATGGTCCTTGCAGATTATTTCTATTTCAGTGTAGTATCATTGCTCTGCACCTACATGAGAAAGCTGGTGTGATTTCCTTCTCCCGACTCCACTGAGCTGGTGGAGATACTGCAGCTTTAAATAACGATATTAGTGTGCTTTATGGGAATGATTTTTTCCATGATTACAAGAGGCTATGAACTGAATCTCTATGATACTTCACTATGTAGGCTTAGGAACTAGTTAAAGTGCTTATGACATCCATTTTAGGGATTTATTAAATAATTGTTTTGAAGACTAATTTTCATGAGAAATGTGAATAACTTGGCTATTCTGTATTTTCCCTACTTTCTCCTTTTAAAAAATATTTTACATATTATCATGGTGTTTCTTAGACCACTTAGGGTATGGTTCATTGGGCTGGTATCTTGATATGGAAGTATTTCTGGTTTTGAAAGGTGGAATTATGAAATTCCATAGCAAACTGGTTATTAACTAAAGTAAGTATAGAGGATATAGATATCACAGCTGTACATTCTAGCTCCTTCCATTTTAAAAAGCTGCAGCATTCCACAACAAGATCCCAGTTTTGCATTCTGGGTTCCTAATTAGTTATCATCTTTTATAGCTTTAATCAGTGAACTGCTAAAGCTAAGCTAGACTGGTGTTCTCTGCTGTGATTTGTAAATTAACCTTTAACAGTCTCAAAGCAGCAGCACTTTCAGCCCCTGCACATTCTTTGCAGTGACTGCTTGATGAGCCTTAACCAGACTTTTTCTGCAGGTAAGGAAGGTCATTTGAAGAAGGTGAATGGAAACTCACTGACATTTAGCGGGAAACTGTTCTCCACTTACAACCACAGTGTAAAGCTATATCCTCATTATACCACAGGTCTCATAACTGTCAAGAGGTATTTTCTTAGGTTCCTTCTCTTTAAACTGAGTTTTTAGAAAAATACTTAAGAGGCCCAGAGCCTTGTGACAGTACTGAGGACCCCTGTGAACTTTTACTGTAGTGTTACACAGTGTCTGTGACAACAGTGAAAGTGCCAACCTAAAAAAAAAACAAACAATCCTTCTGTGCTGATGTTAATTGGACTCAAAGACTAAATTATTATTCCATGCAAAGAATAAATAACGACAGTTAGTGGCTTTCTGTATCACTCATCACAGTCTACCACCCAATCTCAGAGTGCCAATCTTCTTTCCAGCAACCTACACGCAGTGGTCGCTTAAGAGTCTACACTGTGCCAAATCTCAAATCTCCCCTGCTTACACTATCGCCCCATCTCTCACATGGGACCTTCTCACACTGTTCTGTTGGAAGGGTCTCTGACAGAATGTTCTCATTCGAGTAGGATTTACTTGCTTGACATACAAATTTGTCTGTGAAACACAGAACTGTGCATGCCACAACTTATGCCAGATAATTATAATACTTTCTTCTCCTATCAAGGCATTCTTCAACATTTTTAGTAAAGTCCATGCAACTATTCCCTTTCCTGCTTTCAAAGCTTTCCCACAATCATCCCATTCACAACACTCCACTCCAAAACAGCAGTACAAGACTTCCTAGAAAGACTGACTTTACCTTTCAGATAACTTTGCTTCTTTGCCATATCTATAGTTGCTTCTCATTTAATTGTCAGTATTCATTACTTACTCTGCAGCCCATGCCCCATCAATGGGCCCCATCTGCACTCCAGCTGCTTGCAGAAGGAACCATCCTCTGAGAGCAACATAAATCTATTCCAGAGCAACTGTAGTAGCCAGCATAAAACCAAAGAGTCTACACAGTCTTTCAGGACAATCTGAGATTATATGGGCATGAAATATCCCTAGCTAGCATGGTATGTATAAAAAGGTCACACTTAGGCAGGACTTAAAGAACAGCAGGAACTAATAAAGAGAGGAAATTGGGAACTTATCAATGCTTATAAATATCTAAAGGGCAAGTGTTAAAGAGATGGGGACAATCTCTGGTCAGTGGTGCCCAGCAATAGGACAAGGGACAACAAGCACAAATTAGAACACAGGAAGTTCCACCTAAACATAAGGAAAAACTACATTGCTGTGAGGGTGGCAGAGCCTGGCCCAGGCTGCCCAGAGAGGCTGTGGAGTCTCCTTCTCTTGAGAGATTCCAAACCCACCTGGACAATGCGATCCTAGGCTCCCTGCTCTGGGTGACCCTGCTGGAGCAGGGAGGTTGGACCAGATGATCTCCAGAGGTCCCTTCCAACCACCACTAGTCTGTGGCAGACACAAACTTCAGAGGACAAATGTTGAAAGAGTCAGGCTCGGAGTGATGGGACACGGGGAGCTATACAGCTTTGTATAAAGATTATATATGTATTATATATAAATATATATATACATACATATCACATACAGTCCTCTTCAGACCCTGAGCTATCTCCAGGTCTCTTGGTTATAATATTCCCCTTCCTTTTCAAGTAGCTAGGAAACCCACAACTAATTTGACTCTCCTGCTTGTTTCCCTTAAGGAACAGGAGCCAATATTACTACTGCTGTTTACTTGGCCAAAGCAAGGGATAAGCATATGCACCACGAATGTCAAGCATGGAGAACTGCCCATGTTGAGGTCAGTAGATTCTCACACAGTAAAATTCTTTTTTTCATAAGAGTGCTTTAAAAGACAAGGGTACCACCTTCATTCCCCATTAATTACCTGAGAAAAGGAAACAAAAATGGCAGATATACTTAGAGGAAAGTCACCACTGCAAAACTAGAAGAATAAAATTAGCATATTTTAGGATTGCATTTGCCTGTGCAACCTTAATTCAGTGCTTTGTGCATATTCATAAGGCCAGACACAGAAGTTCCAGCTTCCTTGAAGCCAGCGGGCTATCTGCCATGGACTTCAGAGATGCCAGTATTTCACCCATAGTCTTCACCTACATGCTTACAAATTTCAGCTGCAGATTTTTTCATGAGGTCCTTTCCTCTTTTGTTTACAGAGCTGCCTGAAGGGAAGCAATTTTTTTCCCTCTATATATGTGGTGCTTGCCTTGTTTACTGCACACTTATAAAGCCTACATTGAATATAGGATTTAAAATTCCTTGTGGCTGTTTTTCATCTCAAAACCTTATCATTCTCCTGAGTCTTACACATGCTAAAAAAGAATCTTTAGAATGTTTTTGTGAAGCATTTGCATTACCAGTTATGTTTTGTAGATTAAAACCAGGAGCACAGAGAAATACACACAGATTTGTCTAATGCCCACTAATTCCAAGCTCTGAATTATGTGTAGGTCTGATTTACTCAGAGATGTTCAGTGCAGTTCAGAGCAGTTTCTCTCTCATCTTAGTTTCTACTATGAGCTCTCCACCATTTCTGCAGTCTTTCAGAATTAGGCATCCAGAAAATAGAAGTTCACTCAGATTAGTGGCAACCTATAGAAAGTCCGATATAATTACCAAAACTGCCAAAGGACACAGAGTAAAAACCAGAAATCTGTCTGCATTTCCTGGACTCACTATATAGCATGTGAGGGTCAAATGAGATGTCCCAGAAAGCTAAAGCCAATGCTACCCTCTATCCAGAGGCAATTTGAATCTTCTTGTCCCACCTCACCTGGAAGTATCCTGACCACAGACCTACAAACTCTTGGACCAGTGCATAAGAAAATACAAAGACAATTTAAAAAAATGCCAGATCAAGATTCACTGTCCTCTGCATGTGTGAAATGTGCAGTTAAGTCCACAGGAGTGCTGTCAGTCAAATGAGGACCAAGTTTTGCTTGCATATTTGGCAAAATATCACATGGTATTTGAGTACAGCAATGCATTAGGAATTAAGGATTTACTGATTTAACACTTGTTCATCCTTCTTAAAGTGTCCCTATGACATCATCTTTGAATGCCCTTATTGATTAACTCTCTGAATCTGTCTCTGTGAGGCACTTTATCCCTGGCTTTTGTGGATTGTTAAATTAAATGAATGGTTTAGTGACAAACTGATTTGGATTAATCAGTTGACTAAAACTGCATGGAGAACGTGTGCACAGAACAGGCTTGGAAGTGGTTTCTAGTACTGAGAAGTCAAGACCTGCAGCTGCCCCACTATGCTGGTGATCACAGAGATAACAAATAGCTTATCTAGGAGGTTATCTGGACCCAGGTGCACTCCATTCATATGCAGATGTATGCCAGGAGCAGATGTATTTATTGACTCAATCGACCACAACGACTTTGAGATCTCTTCTGAAAAGCATCAGTTATGTATCGTAACCTGATGAAAAATATTAGAGCTCTTGAAACTAAGTCAGAAAAAGAAGGAAGCATTGAAAGAGGTATTTGTAGGAAACTGTAGAAGGATCCTAAACCAGTGGCAGTAAATTGCTGAAAATGTGATGCAAACTGATGTACTTAAGCTATGAAAACTAACACAAACCTTAACTGAAATCTCCCTATGAATCATCTCTTTGCTATTGAGGACCAGGGATATCTGTAGCTTTTGCTTACAAAGAGAGGAGAAGAATATTACCTGAAGCCCACCAGAAACAAAAAACCAGCCTAATTAATATTAGGTCAGAGTCACTAATCCCTTGGGAGAGTACAAGGACAAAACATGAGTTTTCATTGTGGAGGAAAAAATACTCATTTACAAGGAACCCAATTCACAAAATTAGGATTTAAAGGTAGCTGTAACTAGCGTACAGTTTTAATATAATGCAGTTTTAATGAACCACATTTCCATGTATGGCAGAAAAATTTCCTGTTGCCTGTTTGAATACATCACCTAGGAAAAAAACCATAGAGAAACAATGACCTATGATGCTTAATTCAAGGGCCAAAGTAAACAGCCTTAGCACTTGGACTGCCCAGCTCCATGAAGACTCTTGCCAGCTTCTCTCACTATGCCTTATGCTTTTCTCTGCCTTACGTGGCCACCAACATACAGAACAGCATGTGTGATGGGTGCATTCATTGCAAAATGCCTCATTGCATCTTCATGGAGGGAAAGAGCAGAAAAAGCCAAGTGCTGCTTCTCAAACAGAGAGATGTTCAGGTTCCCAAAGAGAGGCCCCCCCCAAAAAATAGCAGGGAGGAGTCCAGATAGTGGAAGAGGGCTCTGGGACCCAAATGCCAATGGACCTCCTCAGAAAACAGAACCATCCTGCATTTACATTCACATACTGAGAAATCTGCTTTACCAGCAAGCGAAGATGTGGGTGAATATTTGCATCCTTACTGAACTTGGTATAAGGTAATACACTAAGAGCTCAGTCAAGGATGATTAGTGCAGCTGAAAGCCCGAGGGAACCCCTCATAAAGGTTAGAGTGTACTTGAGCTGACATTTTCAAATGCAAACTCAACAGTTATACACCCACAAGCTGTGTGGTCCTGCAAAGCCTACAACAAAAGGAAGAGCATACAAAAACCAGAAAATTCTAGCCTAGGGGCCCATTATATATTATATTAATTTCCAAATCTCCTTCTGCAGACAACCCTTCTGCAACACCAATGTATGTCTTGCTGGACACCATTAATTCCTGGATATATTCTAACTATGATTGCAAATCCTGAAGTTGCTCCTCAGACCTCTATCTGGGTAAAATTCCCATTTAAGCCAAGGGAAAGTTCTGCACCAAAAAGTATTAAATAAAGCAGCTCTCATCTTTTCTGATGGAGATCCCGCTTCTCAGCCCTCAACCTGCCTCTGTGATATGAGAGTCACTCTTCGTTTGAATTTCTGGAGGATTGACAATGCTCACAGAGCTGTCACACAGGGCTCACAACCCTACACAGAGCATCCACTAAGTTGACAGCTTAGTTTAGTTTGGATATGACTGAAACCATTGATAACACCAGTGACTGGCTGCTCCACTACATCTCTTTATTATTGCTGCTACAACATAAAAAGTAAGATTGTTTTTTTTTTTAATGCTGCAAAACATTTCTTAATTCGATGAGGACTTTTTGCCAAAACTTACTGACTGCCATGAAGTCATCAGTCAGTGACTGAGTAAATAAAGCCCCATTCTAAAATATATTTTTGGCCATTTATCTTGACAAGGAAATAATAGTTTAGTTTCCACCATCATGTACTAGTGAATGAAAATATCTAGCAAAAAAACCAGATCTGATTTTATCACCGAAAATAAGAAGAGCCATTCAAAGAGACTTACTGGGTTTGTAAAAATGACAAAGGGAGAACTGATAAGCTCCTACCCCAGTTTTACTGTTCTTTTGAAATAAGCTCTAAACCCAAGCATTTTGAATCTGAACACACCCTTCAGAACTGAAGTCCTTCCATTATTCCCTTACACAAACCAATAACCTCCAAAGGCAGGGTGAAAGCTGGGATCAAGGACTCTTATCTCCAGTGCTCATCTGAGACCAAGAAAAAAAATGCTTTTTACGCTTTACTATTTAGATTCCACAGCTTAATTTACAAGAACTTCACTCAGAGACACAAAACAGAAGTAAACTAAGACGGAGGCATCAAGAGGTCTACTTCAGTTCACGTTAGCTCCTCACATATATTCTGGATTTCCACACTCTTACCTGGAGTAGCACTGGAGACTGTTGGCCACTGCTGATCAGGCCCTCCTGGTCCTCCACGCAGGACTCCTGCCTCCTCCACGTGCACAGCACTGAATAAGTATATATCATAGTTAGATTATACAGTTCCCCTCTACCATGGGCTTGATAACATTTCCCTTTCCTGCAATTCTTCAAAGGTCATAATTATTTGTCACTGTGCAACTACTACTGTAGCATTGCATGATGCTAAATTCTGTTGGACCATTGGAGAACTAGTTGTTTGACTTACAAAAAAAACCCCACATCTTTGATTAATTACTAAAACACAGTTGTGGCATAGTTTATGAATCAAACATACCTGGCAGGACACTTCGCTTTCACTGACTGAAAGTTGCTAACAAGGAAGTTACACCTCTTTGCTGTTATGATGTATTAGCATTAAAGCAAATGATAAAATGTTGGTGGAGTTAGTTCTGAGCTTCTGTCGTTACACTGCTTTAACAGATCCCACCTTCCTGGGTGCTTCTTATGAGCAGTTAAGGAAAAGAAATACATTTTCTCAAGTGCAGAAAACTAACACAGCAAATTTTATAGCATCACATCATGAGCACTTGACCTTGAAAGCATCAATTTGGATATTAGCCAGCACCTTAAATGGAAGGAAAAGATCTGCTCCTTTTGATGCAAAATCAGGTGTGTATTTGTGTGCAAATCCGTAGAGAAACAGGACTCTCTGACTGTGTCGTTGTCTCTGCTCATCTGCTTCCCAGCTCCCTTCCAAACTCCCAGATGAACTTAATGGGCAGTTTCAAATAAATGTGGCAGATGTCAAGTGTTCTATGGATACCAAAATTTCTGTTCTATGAATAAACAGTATTTTATAAAAATCATCAGCTGGGCAACTCACACAGGCTTAGGTTTATGATAAAGACGGGGGCTGTTGATGTAAGACAACAAAGGAACACACCATTTCCCAGAAAGACTTCATTAGCTCCCCTGCTTGTGGGGACAATTGCTTTAAATGAGCTCTGATTTTTCATTAACTGTTCAAACAAATTCAGGTAGAATCTTGAGCTCTGTATAGAAAGGACTGTGGATCCACAGGACCACATTGTGAATACAAAATAGCTGGAAGCCTGACTCTGAGGACCAGTAGATAAGATGCTCAGGTAGGCAGGAGAATTCCTGCTCCTGGATTCTGCTCCCTGGACTGTTTATTCATTTTGCAGTAGAGCAGTCAGGGATTAAAAGAAACCCAAACAAACAGCAGGAACATAAAAGAGAGAAACCAGTTTGCCCAACAGGCCACAGAATCAGGATTACTCTTTCTTCCTTTCCTTCTGGTCCCCAAGATTTAGGTTCCTTCCTACACAGCAGCCCAAAAGGCAGCTGGAGAGGTACATGGTGCCTTCATTCTCATGAAGCACAGTCTCAGTCATAGACAGTCTGAATCTGAGTTTTGGACTTCACCCTTATGAAAACTTCTCATCCCTGTGGATAATGGACGAAAGGTGATGCCTAAAGCCCTGCTGCACCAGCAGTTTTGGGAGAAGTATACTCATCCTGCACTTTGTAGTGCCACTAGGAACTACTGCAGCCTTACAACTGCATCTAAAAATGAAAGGTTGTTTTACTAATCACACCAGATTACATCTGAATGTAAAACCAGTTTTCTAATCTGTTCAGGAAGGGAGTAAAAATATTGTTTTATTTAGGCTCTACAAAACCAACCTTATTATAATTCTCCTTTTCCAGGTGTAGTGAGTATCAAATCATAGCAGAGATTGCTTGTGATGTTAGGCAGAGGAGTTTCAAAGATGTCTAAAGAGATTTGAACACAGCCTCCCTTTTCCTTCTTTGAAAATCAGTCTCATATCTTCAAAACATCCTTTAAACCATATTAATCATCTTGATTGTACCATGTGGTTAATAAACTGACTGCAGGAGCAGCATACTGTTATGGTAATGAGAGACAGCGAGATGGAAAATGTATCAATGCTGCAGAGAGTCTATTGAAATGTATCAGCATTGATGATTACAGGGAGCTTTAGAGTAAACAAAAAATTTATAATCACAGTTAAATAATTCAATAAATGGAGCAATTATGCCTTGACATTCAATATACAAAAAGGCAGAAGGTAAACACAAAAAAACCCAACCCAAAACAGCACAGATCTACTGTAGTATAATAACAGCATAAGATGCAGTCAGACTGAATGTGTAGCACTTGCAAGATAGGAAGTGACAGCAGCAGAACTCAGGTGCTTTCCATCTCAGCATACAGATATCCTCAGTCTAGGGCAAGAGAAGAGCCAGGCAGCTTTGTCCTTGTCACAGAGGACAAAGACAGAACTTTCCTTCCCGTGGGGAAACACCATACATACCTTTGCATTCCTGCCCTTAGGGATGCAGAGTAGCGCCAGTCAGGATTGGGGTGTTTTGGCTGTAGAAACAAAAGCCCAGGATAACGTTGTTAATGTATGTTAAACAAGCTGAAAAGCATATATGTGTGGCTAATTGCGTCACAAGAGTCTATATGGGGCTACTCAATTTTTGTGAACGTTCAGAACTGCCAAATCTTTCTGCAAATCTAAAGAAACGTTCAAATGGACACACAGAGAGTGTCTCTGTAATAGAGAAATTTGTTTGCGTGCCAAGGCCTCTGGCTAGAGACAATCTCTGTGAAGTGACATTTAATGCTGGAAACTGGTGGACAGTTATTTTGTACATTCATGAACATCCTTGGCATAGGTAAAAAAACCAACCCCCATCATAAATCCACAATATACATTGTTTCTTTACCTGATAAGCTGAGGAAACTCAAACTCCTGCAGTGAATAGCATCTGCCTGAGGATGTATAAAATACAGCCCTCGTGATCAGGACATGCTGGGTAGTCTGTCTGCTGTAAGGTTTCTGCTGGCATTTAGTGTACTGCAGAGGACTGCACTAGATTGTATCACATCTGCAGACTGCAGCAAGCCTTTTATCGAAAGCAGACATGCTCTTTCATAGTATAAAGTACTCTACACTCTCCATATTCATGAGAGGGCATAAGAG
Source organism: Actenoides lindsayi (assembly GCA_025331215.1). Taxonomy (NCBI): domain Eukaryota; kingdom Metazoa; phylum Chordata; class Aves; order Coraciiformes; family Alcedinidae; genus Actenoides; species Actenoides lindsayi. Next base: position 83,399 of record WTSP01020252.1, read on the forward strand.
GTGGAAAGGGAAAATAGCAGCACCCTTTGACCAACAATCTTCAGCATATGCTGACCTGTTGCAGAATAGGTTGCTAAATAAAGAGATAACGAAGAAATCATCTGTTGATCAAAAATTGCTCCAGAAAATCTCTTTTGCATTGTCAAGGGACCGTCACAATAATTTTCAACTACAGCCTATGAATGCAGGCTCAAGTTATTTAAAATTGGGCCCTAAGCACATAACAAGGTTATTTCTCAGGATTCTCCAAACATTATTCTGTATGTGATATTGCATCCAGTGCTTAACTTTAGGCACTTGAATTCGAAGAGACAACTTATGTCCAGAAACATAATAGGCCACACTCTTTTCTGGTCTGTCTCGTACTGTGCCAAATGCACAAATAATATATGACAGTAATGGTTTAATTCTCCTCAAGTTATTGGAGGCAGATCAGAAATGAATGTTGCCCCATTACTTGAACGAGAAAAAGAAAGTGTTGAATGCTCTGAATTATTTAAAGGCAACTCTATCTTTCCTCTTGAGGTTTGGGGTATGCTTTTCCCTGGATCAATAGGTTTTATTCAAGTAAAATTGGAGCAATTACAACTTACACTATGACTCTATCACCATACTTCATGGGTCCAGCATCACTCAGAAGTGAGATGCTCTTGGATGATGTGCATCCTAGCATTCTTTATGGTCTGAGTTACACAAGAGGGAGGAGGCTGCTATTTGCAACCACACATTAAACATCTGTGCTAGCAATTTCCTTCCCATTTAGCCCCCAGTGCTCTGGCATGCTCAGGTTCTGCTGAGTTTAGCAGAAAGTGGTTTGACAAGGAGCCTATTATGTATGGTTCCAGTATTTTCTGATTCATTCCATTTTGGCCCCAGTCCCAGGGATGTCAAAGCAACTCTAAAGTCAACCACGTAGTAACAGTCAGTGAAAGAGGATAGAAAATAACACACACCAATCATATCCTCTCCCAATTTTACCATTCTGGATGTATGAAGGGTACCAACACGAGAAGACTTGGCTTTTCTTCTCCTGAGGATTTTCTCCTAGCAGGGGAACTGCTGGGCTGGGGGGAAAGACCCTTTGCTTTTTTTTTGCAGTTTGAGAGGTGCAGGTCATTAATTTGTACAGACTTATAGGCCATGTGAGAAGAAGAAAGAATCTTACTACAATTCCAGGTAAAATACAGATGAAGTGAGATTACATCAAAGGGCTGGAAAAGTCTGACATGAGTTTGGAAAGAGTGAGCAAAGAGGAAAATGGCCACTTGCTAACAGTATATAGATTTTTGTTTTCCAGCTGAGAGCTTTCCAGCTCTTGGCCAGAAGACAAAAGTCTATGTTCTGTTGCAGTGAGAACTTTCAGACACCAGGTCATAAATGGGTGATGATGGAAGGAGAAAGTCATCAGCTAGAAATTCATTATTCATTCACTCCATGTGCATGTACTGACATTCACCATCTCAATATAACAGAAACAACAGCAATTAGGAGATTGTGGTATATTCAAAGGTTACTATCCAGAAGCTGTGGCATCCAGTGGCTACTCCCAAACAGTTCTCTTTAGGCAGTTCTGTAGTGCTGCTCCCAGAGGAGCAGAAGAAGGAAGGAGGGGACTCTGGAGATTGAAAGATCTATTGCCACAGTTGACTTTCAGACACTTGCAGGAGCTGTTTTTTTTAACTGTGAAAAATTCAGTGTCTGGGATTTATCTGCTTTTTGAAGTCTTCCCTGGAAGAACAGAAGAGGCAGGCAGTTGGGTGGCAGCCTGCCTTTGTCCAGACCCATTCTCACCCAGTTTTACTGTGTGTGCACTCTGACTGAGAACTTTCAGACCTCAGCAAGTGACACATGCTTGTCCCACACTTGTTGCAGCATCCTGCAACCGACAAAACTGGTGAAGTTCCAATTTTATCAGCATAACTGACTTCTTTCATTCTACTACAAAACATAATTCTTTAAGATCCTTTGATCACAAGAGATAAGTTGTTTCAATACATCTTTAAATGAGATTGGGCATTTAGGAGCAAGAAAAGGAAAAATGCATCACCAGTAATAGAAGCAACAGCATAACAGAAGAAGAAAACCTGTTCAGTAATATCTTTCCCCAGTTCAGAAGCAGCAGTGCTGCTTCTTATAGATCCATCAGGAATTCCCAGTCTGCATGCTTGGGTTGGCTTGTATGTCTGACCATGAACAGTCCACTTGTATCAGACCACCCCCTGAAACCTGCCACACTGACACGTGCTGTCACACAGCCCGCAGTCACTCTGTCATGACACGGTATGGTCCATCTCAAACCAGAGCCATGTCTTCAGCACAGTCTCAGGGGCCAGCAGCTGTCAGTGGGCTCCTCTGCAAAGTCCACAGGCTTTGCTGAGAGAAGTGTAGCTGTGTCATAAATCAACACCACCAGGGCAAGTTACAGCTGACAAGGAAGCTCAAGTACAGAGGGGAAGCCCAGAGAGGAAGACAGACCCTGAAGTGGTCCAGATGCTTCCCAGTTGTATATCCCCATACTCTCATGATGTCACACAATCCTGACAAAGATATTATTGTTCCTTTTACCTCCCCAGCCCCCAACTTATAAATTACAACATCCTGTTCATCACACGCCAGCCCATTCTACAAACTTTTAGGTCATGTTAGCCTGCCATTTCCCCCAGAGACTTTTGGAGGCCATGTGTAAAGTCCAGTGGTCCTGTCCTTACCACTCATCAGTGGAGGTGAGAAAAAACCCACACAATCTGGCACAGAATTAATCAACCATTCCCTGTTTCTCCCATCACTTGCTTTGTCTCATTCAGTAACAGCACACATCACCATACTTGAGATGAGTCAAAATCTGTTTGGGTGCCTCTAGAAGTGGTTATCATTGCACAAGGTGAACGCCTCACGCATACAGTTTGCTCCTGTCCAGGCACCAGGGTTACATTCTGCCAACCACATAACCACAAGCATTAATGTGACTAGTCATAAACAACCAACCCTACTGGGAAGTCTGAAAAACAAAGTGAATGTATAAAATAAAATGGAGCCACCCTAACAGCAAAAAAGCTCATGCAAAATTTCACACAGTAGTTTTCAAATTCCACAGCATTGGCTAATTTAAGAATCATTCATGAGAATAAATTCAGTTGAAAATATATTGTTAGAAATATTTTGCTCAGTTCACTTTTTTGGCTAATACTTTAACACAGTAAGGATTTGTCCCTGGGGATAGAAAGAATTCCTAAATTTTTGTTACTGTTGTCTTGATCTCTTATTCATGAAAATCAATGCAAAGGCTACCACTGACTTGAGTGGGTAATAGAACAGGGACTGCTTGAGGTAAAGAAGTGTGAATCAAACATTTACAAACAGTTATTAGATGATGAGACTGATAAAAACATCCCACTCCATTCCTATTTCCACACAAATGCACAACAGAATGTCATAAGGTATGCTGCTCAAATCTATCTGCTTTGAAGCAATAATAAAAGGCCTTTTAGAAATGCTGCCCGCATACAGCTCTGCTTATTTTCCAGTGAGACAATGCTGACAGATGTGGGGAAACAGAGTCTTCTATTCCTGATTTCCTTCTGTAAATGTTTAGAATTAATGCGATGTGAAAAGCAAACTATTTATGGTCTGAACATGTGTTTATCATAGAAGAAATCAGAAGGAAACTGGAAAAGGGTGTAATTCAGAAGCCCAAGGATTTTATTCCTGGCAGTGTTCATTTGTATTCCTAACTCTGAGAAAACTAAGGTGAATGGAACAGGCAAGTGCTTCTTTAAAGTATATTTAATGAGTTCTAAGAGAAGAAAACCTCCTCTGTTTAATATTGGATGCAAATCTTTGCTGGCACAGAAAAAAACATCAAGTCAAAAGTCTGACTGTTAAGCACAGAGCACTGTCCCTTCTTAGCAGAACAGGTTCAGACACTGTCACTATACAAAAGAACAAACATTTATAGTTAACCTTTACAATGTCAGTGGGGCTGGAGAATTTCTTAAAGGCTTAAGTTCTTGAACTGAGACCGTAAGATATTCCACCATTAATACCTTTAAAGCCTCTGTGAGAAGTCTCTTGGAAAGACTGCTCCAGACAATGCCGTGGGTTTACTAGATTTATACACTTCAAAACATGTTTGCATTTTCAAGCAGTATCAAGATGTGTTCAACTCAAGTGTTTTGGTTTTTTTTTTAGCAAGCTGGTTTTCAAGTGTGAAATACAGAGAAAGACCCAGAAGCGGAGTAAACAGCGGTAAAACACCAACAAACACCTGGGTTTTACCATCACTAATGCACAGCTTCTGTTTCACTTTTCAGAATGTATCCACAAGATATCATGAAGATTTTTTTCTGAACATCACATGAAACATCACATTTTGTCAGCCATGTGTCACCACACACAAAAAAGAAAGGTACAAGGAAATGTATAATCAAAAGAGTTTATACAGTTCACATCTAGATCTCTCAAGTATCCAGACTGCCCACTCATCCTTACATGTGTGCCAGGCTGCCTTTTGGGGCAGGAAGCTCCTATTAAAACATATGTTGGTGGTTTTGACTTGGTTGGTTTGATTGTTATTCTCTCAATTGAACGGAAAAGGTTGTCAGGAGACACAAGGCGTAATGAATAAGCTTAATCATACAATGTAAGAGCAAGACAGGAGAAGTAAAAAGACAAACCAAGGACCAATCACTACCCTGACATCATGTGGCATATTCATGAGCATATGAGGAAAGGGACTCCAGACTACAGCACTGAAACCTGTCCTGAAAATCATCACTGCAACAGTGCCCAATAACAAAACTGCCTCTTCGCACACCTCCTTCACATCTGCGTGCACCCCCCCTTTCAAAAGGCAGGAATCCAGGCTGCCCATAACTTCACACAGCACCAGCAATGAAGCCATAGTATCTTGCTGTCTTCGTATTTTGCCCACACCACCTGCCTGGTCATGTTGCAGTAGTTATTTAGCTGATGTGAGGGCGATACCCATTGATCCAGTGTTCTGATCCTTATCACCAGACTCCTGCCACCAATAACTGCATCTAAGTTTTTCAGTACAGCTTTTAGTGTTAACACATTTCTTTTGCAAGCCACACTTGGTTTGAGAGACTTTTATAAACCTAACAGGGACCATACAGGCCATCAGGGTGAATGAAACACAGGCTGTCTTGCAGAAGCAAGCTCCCATTCCACCATCACAACACTAACAGCAAAAGTCAGAACACTCACGCATCTGCACTTCAACAGATAGAAATAATTCCCTACCTGCTTCAGACGCCGGGTTTTCCCCTCCACTGCATCTTTCTAATGACCCAATGAAGCCAGTCACAACTTAAACCGATTAATAACATCTTTGACTTTACTAGTAAATATGAAAAGGGCTAGGACCTTACTGAATCGAGTGTTACTAAAATTAATCCCAAATATCTTTGAAATGTTTTTTCCTCTCACTGTATAAACACAAAATATTTGACTCCGTGAAACCCTATGTACAATACACATGCATAGAAACCCCATTCACTTGGTTCCATTTTCATCACTTATTAGAAGATCAATTTCCAAACATTAGGGAAAACAAACAAACAAAAAAACCAAACCTGTTCCCATTATTCAAAAGTAGCATACACATCAGAAATTAACTTCCTAAACCAATGCAAGGACAGCAATGTCAGTTGCTATGCTTCACAAGTGAAGGCGTGGGCTTTGAAAGACTGATTATAACGTTCGCTAACTAAAAAGAGAAGCACAGTTCTCTGAAGATCTAGTAATGCAGGGATCATTATCCTTAAAACGTAGAATTCAGTGTTGCTAAGCAATGGATGGCATCTTCAGTGCATATGCTGTGCTTGAAACCAGGACAAAGCAGGATTTTCTAGCATGTAATTAGATAGGAACTAGTAATTAGTGAGTGCCAGTATATTCACCCATTTTTGCATGTACACCTGGCATTGATACATCTTCATATAGTATGTGCTACCCCAGGACACTTTAAGAAGCAGAGACCTAAGAAAAGAACTCGTGATGAGTAGAACTTGTCAGAATTTCACCTCTACAAAACCATTTGAATAAATTATTCCTCTTTTGGATCATAACTCCACACAGGCAGGCATTCAATAGTTTGTTCTATACATCTCTCTACTTTTGTACTCCAAGTTTGGGCTGAGCTTTGCTGCCATGGCCTGATTTGCAACAGTGTTCAAAACTTGCTAATTCACTGCATTCACTGGGCTGATAGGAATCTGTCTCTTAAATTAATTTCCTACCACTCTTGCATCCAAAGAGAAGCCATTTTCACTTACTGCTCCTCTTCCTCCCTCCCCCCCCCCCCCGACTACAAAATAAATTCAGATTTAAGGTCTGTATTTCACTCTCTGATTCTTCTGCATACATGATTACAGAAAATGTCTCATATTCCCTCCTATATAAAAAAGATTCCAGGCATTTTATTACACTCAGAAACATTTTAAGGTACAAAAACTGTAAAAAAGAAAAAATACTCCGCTATACCATGACACTGTGATTTATAGAAAAACACTGCATTAATCTTAAATGGATTTGTTTTGAATGAATGATCATTGCCCTCTAAAAGCATTTTTATGAAAGACTTGCCAGTCCTTAAGATTAGTGCATTTTTGTGTGCCTAAACAACAGTTCCAAAAGATGCTAACACCTTCATGTGTGAACGTGTATAAAGAAATAAATTATATTTCTATGGCAAAAACACACAAGTTGGGCTCTTTTCCATCCCACCACAGTTACTCCTCAAAGTTTCCCATGTCTGGAGGCATAGCACACATTAATGCACCAACTGATCTTACACCTGCCACTATTGTAGGGTACAAACAATGCACACTAATTGCAAAATTTTCCTTTTGAGAACCAGAATTACTCGCTCTTGTAAGCACTTCTGGGTTTAGTTGCGATAGATGTAGAAAGGCAACTGCACTGAGCAGGCAAACCACAGACTAACGGCAGGCTGCCTGTATGCTGGCATAAAGCAACCATTAATTCTTCACTGTGGGAAAATATTGAAAAGGTTAATAAGCTGCTGGTCAAACCATAGGTATGAAACAATTTTCAATAACAAACCAGCAGGTTAGAAGTTGTCACACTGTAACACAACGATGGGAACTTGCTGTAATTCTCTACAGAGATGTCACTGGATTGTGACTGTCCAGAAAGCATGAAAAGTAGCACTGGGCACAACAAAACATCAAAGGAGGAATTACAGTTTTCAGACAACTACAACATGCCCACACTAGAGAGGAAAATACACTGTGGCAATGATCTAAATTCAACAGCTTTGCCGAGGCATGAAACCAATGAAATGGCAAACGTCTGTAGCTGCCATAAAGTGATCTATTGATTTCCAGGCTAATAACTTTTTTTTTTTTTTTTAATTCCTGCAATAGTTTTAGCATTCAAAGCTTAAAACTGTGTGTGTCATCCCCTTGCACTCTGTGGCAGCAGGAAATTTTAGATCTGTAAGAGAAAAGGGAAGGAGGCAATGCTCTATACAGCACACACTGCAAAAATGAAGTGAATCTCAGATGCATATACTGAACTTACCAAATGGACCCTGAAAGTCCAAGTATTAACCTAGAAACAAAATGCATTGCACAGATTAGATTTGTTAGAACCAAATCTCATAGCTGAGTGTCAGTGAGCCCAAAAGGGAATACACTTAATCTGAGTTTTCCAGTTTCAATCTCTTGTTAAGTACAGATTTGCTCAGAACATTGTGCTGACCATTTATCGACGTAGCCTCACCTCATTAGGAGTAATGGAGTCATTTTTAAGTATGATCAGGTTTTGTGCACTCTGCCCACTCTGTCCTGTCAGATGCCTCTCAGTCATCACTGCAGAGGGACCAGTAGTTCCTGTTGGGCCACAGGTATTGTAAAACATAAAAGTGTCGCTTCCTGATCCCGCAGTTAGACATGCCTTATAGCAGTAAGTCTTGGTGAGAGACCCATTGCCCCTCACTTCAATGAAATGGGGTTGTACTTTTAAACCCTGGGGCAACCTAGCATCGATGTTGTTGTTGGCCTGCTTGTATAAGTCAGCAGGGCACCGTTCTCTGACCCCACAGAACCCTGCACAGCAGGAGTCCCCGTACAGACTGTATCTGTAGCACTTGATAACAGTGAGCCCAATGATTGTGAAAAGAAAAACAAAGGAGATGGCGCTCAAAGCGATAATGAGATAAAGAGTGATCTCTGAGTAATTGCTTGGACTTTTAATGTGCCTTCTTCTATCAGGGATGATTTTGGAAACTCTATCCACCACAGCAATAGTGATGGCTACTGATGAGGACATCGGTGGCTCTCCATTGTCTCTCACTTCCACCGTCAGGTTGAAAGTAGATGTGCTGTCCTCCCCCAGTTTGCGAGTAGTCCTAATCTCCCCAGTATGGAGCTCTATCCTGAACAAACCTGGATCTGAGGTTTGCACCAGGTAGAAGAACAACCAGGCATTTTGTCCCGAGTCCCCATCAATGGCTATAATTTTGGTTACCAAATATCCAGCATATGCCGAGCGTGGGATCATCTCCAGGGCTGCTGAAGTGTTGGTTGAGGTAGGATACAGAATCTGTGGAGCATGGTCATTTTCATCTACCACATAGATACAGACAGTGACAGTGCTGCTCAGTGGTGGAATCCCAGCATCCTGAGCCTGGACAATCACCTGGAACTCCCTTAATGTCTCATAGTCAAAGGACCTGACAGCATACATGTTGCCGCTGTCAGATTTAATGGAGACATAGGAGGTGACAGGTAGCCCTTCAATCTCCCCATCTAGTAAAGAATAGGACACATAGGCATTTTCGGCGACATCTGGGTCAGTGGCTTTGATAGTGCACATCAAAGCTCCAATGGGGTTGTTCTCAGGGATGTAAATTGAGTACACAGGTTCCTCAAACCGTGGAGGATTGTCATTGATGTCAGAGATGTCCACATGGATCACCTTCTGAGAGGAGAGAGGGGGGGTCCCAGAGTCAGTAGCTGTAACTGTGATGTTGTAGGCTGCTGCTTTCTCGTGGTCCAGTTTGCCCTGGGTGATCAAGGTGTAGGAGTTCTTGAAAGAGTTGAGTGTGAAGGGGAGGCCAGGGGGAATGCGCAGACTTACTTGCTTGTTCAGCCCTGAATCCTGGTCAGTGACACTCATCAGGGCCACCACAGTTCCTGCTTTTGCATCCTCTGGCACTGGGCTGTACAGGGAGGTCAGGACCACCTCAGGAACATTATCGTTGGCATCCACAATGTTGACCAACACTTTGCAGTGCCCTGCCATAGAAACAGGGCCCTGATCTGTGGCTTGCACAAAGATCTCATAGGAGGATGCCTCTTCATAGTCCAAGGTACCATTAACCCGCACCTCCCCCGAGTGTGGGTCCACACTAAAGAGCTGCCTCACCTTCTGTGGGGTATAGCTGCCAAAAGAGTAGATCACATCCCCATTGGAGCCCTCATCAGGGTCCGAGGCATTGAGTTTGACAACTAATGTGCCAGGTGGGGCATTCTCTAGAAGGCTCACGGTGTAAGTGGAGCGGTCAAAGGCAGGTGGGTTGTCATTGGTATCCACAACTCGCACAGAGATCTGGGCCGTACCAGACTTGGGGGGGTCCCCACCATCCACAGCAGTGAGCACCAGCTGCTGCAGGGCACTCTGCTCCCGGTCCAGTGGCTGCTGCAGCACCAGCTCCAGGAGCTTGCTGCCACTCTGGAAGCTTTTAAGGTCCAGGGCAAAGTGTCTGCTGGGGCTGAGCTGGTAGCTCTGCACAGAGTTGGTGCCCACGTCAGGGTCCTGGGCACTCTCAATGTGGAAGCGGGCCCCGGGCACGGCAGACTCACTGATCTCCAGCCGGTAATCCTGGCGGGGGAAACGCGGTGCGTTGTCATTGATGTCCAGCACCTCCACTTCCACGTTGTGCACCTCGATGGGCTGCTCGATGACCAACTCCAGGCTGAGGAAGCAGGCGGGGCTCAGCTCGCAGAGGGCCTCGCGGTCCATACGCTCCCGCACCAGCAGCGCCCCGCGGCCCAGCGCCAGCTCCAGGTACTGGCGGCCGCTGCCCGAGGTAAGTCGCGCTCCCCTCGCCGCCAGCCGCCGCGGATCCACGCCCAGGTCGCTCGCCACGCTGCCCACGAAGGCGCCGTGCGGCAGCTCCTCCCGCACCGAGTAGCGGAGCTGCCCGCCCGCCGCCCGCCCGGCTCCCAGCCCCAGCAGCAGCAGCAGGCCCAGCACCACCGCCCTGCCGCGGCTCCGCCGAGCAGCCGCCGCCATGGCCGGGGCGGGGGGGTGGGGGGGAGAGTGGGTGGGGAGCTGCCGGAGTCCGGAGCCGCCTCGCTCGGCTCTGGCCCGGCCTCACTCCCCGTCGCCCGGTCGCCTCATGCAAGCGGCGAGCAGCGGCCGCCGGCCGCCTCCAGCCCTGCCGCCGCCGCCCTCTCCATGCTGCCCAAGACGGTGGTTCCGACCTCTCTCTCCCTCCGGCGGCTCCGAGAAGGAGGAAGAAGAGGAGGAAGGAGGAGGGACCGCGACTCGCCGGATCCGCTTTCTCCTGGTCCAGCTGCTGCGCGGGAGGAGGCGGGGGCAGGACTCTTTAAGCCGCGGCTGGCTGCGTTTCAGCACCTTGGCGGGGGACAGCGACACGGTTGCCGGCGGGAGCCGCCCCCGCGCCCACGGACTTGCGGGGCCGCGCCGCCCGCCGGAGCGCGCGCTGCCGGCGGGACCCCGCGCTGCCTGCCCCGCCGCACCGTCCTCACCCACGTGTTGCGGCCCCTCGGTGAGCCGGGCCCCTCGCTCCCGGCGGCCGCGGGCTCTTCGCCGCCGAGCCCGGGGAAGGGGTGCGGCTCCCGCGCCGCCGCCCCTCGTCTCCGCCCCCCGTCTTCGCTGATGAAGCTTCGGGGGCGCGGGGAGGAGGAGAGGTGTGGG
>WTSP01020253.1:0-14175 GCA_025331215.1 Actenoides lindsayi
CCGTGCTGACGGGGGTGGGGGGAGCAATAGGAGGGCTTGGTGGGCACCTGGTGCCGTGCCAGGGTCAACCCACCACACCAATGACCAAAACAAATTCATTAATTTCTCAACCCCCATTTGATAAATGGGATCAAATTGGTTTTAAAAGTGATCCCAGTATTTTTTAAAGTAAGCAGACTGATGGACAGACTTACACAGTCTATCTTCCTTCTTTTGGAGACCTCAGGTCTCTATTGCCATGTAGGTGGATTGGCAGAAATTTTTCCGTGCAATACATTTTTTCTCTTGAATCCCTGCAGAAACCTAACATAGCTGCATTTTCTCAATGACTCTCATATGTAAGTGCTTAGATATTAATTGGCAATTTCACTTATCAGGGCAATTTTTCCTCCTTTCTCTCAAATAACAAAAAATTTATATAAAATCCACAACGGCCTTGCTCCATCTGTAAATCCATATGGTTTTTCCTATGTGCTCTTGAAGTACTGATGCATTTGGAGAAAACCCCATTGCAAATAAACAAGTTCAACGTACAACATTACAGCTTTGGAATACAAGAAGTCATCATGCCTTGCAAGGCAAAATTCTACTGCATTCCTGTAACAGACATCCTCATCTTGCAGGCTGTAATACATAGTTGTCATCTGAATGTTTATTCCTTTCTCCACAATACCATTTGAACAGATACCTCACTTCAAGTAATGAAAGATGTAATACAAGAGCTGTTTGGATGCCTGACATTTATCCATCTCTTCTCCCAAATATCTGAGGATTTGGCCGTTTCTTTGATAGTTCCTCCTCTGTTTGATTATCTGCTCGCATCTTACAGGCACAGAGATTTCAGGGGACATGATGTGACTGCGGCTCCTTTTGGAACAATATGTTGAACAACCTTTACTGTCCCCACTGGCTGAGTGACAGGTATTGAGCACAGGTACGTGTCTCTCTGATCAGGGTCATAGAGGAGAACCAGCTGCTTCTGATGCAGTTTTAAAGTCAAATAAAAGCAATTCCATGCTAGTCAGGAGCATCATCTGAACCAGTGACTCTTGTCCCTAGACAACAGTGTTAAGTAAGAGATTCACCACGTGCAACAATTTTCTGTGCCACCTAGAGAGAAACTTGGCAGAAAAGTGGTGTGAAATTAACAACTGTCACTTACTTACTCAATTTGCACAGAAAAAAAATTGAATTGTTTCCACTCATTTTGAGCTTTGACAAGGGAAACAGGATGCTAATGTTTCCAGCATGCACTGTCTGGGGTAGGCTGCAGCATAAACATCCATCAATCCTGAAACCAATTACTGTTCTTACGTCCGTCACAGCACAATTTTCTATCTATGAATATTCATTAATCAGACCACTACACATTGCAGATAAGTTCAAGGAGGCTTTCCTTTTCATGAAACACAGGCTAAAACTTACTGCTGTATAAATACATTGTAATGTACATGGTCGAATCTTGCCAGAATGTCACAATTCACTCACAGTGCTGCTGGAAATTCTCTAGACATGTCACTTCTTGGTCTGGTCTGAGTTAATGACTGAAGTGGCACACACAAAGCATTTGGGAAGGGTGCAAGCATTTAACTACCAGCAGATGTCCCATCTTTCTATTCTGTCAGGGTATGACCCTTGAATCATGTCGTGAACAGGAAAAAAAGATTATTTCAGGAAACCTTGTGCTAAGAGGATACCAAAAAAAGTTGAAAGAATGAGGAGTGCTGAATTTCATGCTACTCTAGGGTGTAATGAAAAAAGTAAAATTTTTTTCATGAAGACATGAATCTCTTCAGGATTTCAAGAGCTCCATGTCTCACTTTCAGCTGACAGAATACAGTCACCTTGGGGTTATATTGAACAGAAGTAGCTATTGATTAGAAAAGCGTTTGCAGATTAGGAGCCTCACGAAATAGTTACTCAGCAATCTCTCTTAATTGGATATGCTCAGAACTTGAAACTTAATTTCTATCTCCATTTAAGTGAGTCAATATTGTGGAAACAGCTAAAAAACAGGTCTGGTAAATAAAACTGTAGCTTTGTTCCTGTTTGCTTGGATCTATCTAGTTGAAGGAGAACTCGTCTACCTTTATTTCAGGTCAAATATTCATTTGCCTCATGCTCTATTAAAAGGTTGTAATGATTCCTATTTATCACTCTAGCAAGGATTCATGGACTATACCAAGTTTACAGAATCACAGCTTACCTAGGAAGGGATCTCTGGTGATCACCTTCTCTGAACACCTCAGCTCAAGCAGGGTAAACAGCAGATTGTGCAAAATCATGTTCAGCTGGGTTCTGAGTATCTCAAAGGATAGGGACTCCACAGCCTCTCCAGACAGCATATTCTGGTGTTTTGACTCTCCCTGTAGTAAAAAATTTTCTTACATTGAGACTTCTCTTCAAGACTAAAAATATCCCAGATCTCTTACCCTCTCCCTGTACGCCTCCATATGTACTCCATTACTCATCATTGCAACCTCTGTTCCAGTAAGTCCATGTATCCTCTTACACTGGAGAGATCAGATCTGGACACCACACTCTACAATCGGTCTCACCAGGAATGAGTAGAGCACAAGGATGACCTCCCTTGACTTGCAGGCAACATTCTTCCTAATACAGTCTTCTTTGCAGCAAGGGTGCTTTACTGGCTCACATAACATTTTTTTTGTCCACAAGGATCCCCAAAGCCTTTTCTTCAAAGTTGATTTGAAGACAGTCAGCACTCAGCCTGTACTGGTGTGTGGGGTTATTCTTCACCAGGTGCAGGACTTTGCACATGCCTTTGTTGAACTTCTTGAGGTTCTTGCTGGCCTATTTCTCCAGCCTTTTAATGTCCCTTTGAACAGGAGTGCAGCCATCTGGTTTATCAACCACTCCTCCTACTGTTGCATTTTCGGCAAACTTGTTGAGGGTGTGCTCTGTCCTGTAATCTAGGTCAAGAATAACAGTATTGGCCCCAGTATTGACCCTAGGGTACACCATTAGTAACTGGCCTCCAGCTAGACTTCATGCTGCTATCACAATATTCTCAGCCCAACAGTTCAGATACTTTTCTGTCCATCTCCCTGTCTACTTATCTAATGTGTACTTCAGTAGTTTGTCTACTATTGGCAGCTTTTGGAGATCACAAACTACAGAAAAGTCAGGTTGTATTATGTTCTGTTTCTAGTAGTATCAAGCTACTAATCCTTACAACCTGATACATGAAGAGTTTGGTGTCGAGTGTGCCTAAACAACGTGACTGGTTATAGTATTCATGCCAATTCTGCAGGAGGTGACAACGTACTGAAAAGGATAAAGAGCAATTAAACAATTGAAGGAAGCTCACTATGTTTCTCCCCTCAAAGGTTAATACGCTAATTTGACTAAAGGAGAAACATTGAGCACATTTTCTGAAAAACAACATGACCTTTAACAGGAAAAGAAAAATTCTCATTTTCCTTCTGCTATACAAAACAGAAGGGTCCTTCTTAAAAATACAGCAAATCTGAGCCTTAAGCTAACATCTGGAGTCTTGCACATGTGTAGCTCAAACAACTCTGCAGCAGAAGATTTTCATTAAGAAACTTTGAATACGTAAGTTTATACAACACTAAGTAGAAAGAGGTAGAATTTTACAGTTCTAGCAAAGATAGGATAGAGACACTAAACTCAAACATTTGTTTTATTTTGTGTTTATCCATTTACTTATTTTCAAAGTTTGCCAAATTTTAAGTTTTCTAAACAAAGCACCTATTTAATGCTTAGAAAGACCTGAACACCTCATGACAGTTCTTCTAAGAAAAAGCAATTATAGATCTCCTGCACCTACTTAAGAGTAGCAATAACAGATTTCCCATATGCAAAAAATATGGACACAACCTCCCAGAAGTCAGATCTTTCTGACCACTGGGCTTACAGAGAAGAGGTACTTCTTCACATGTTTGAAAACACTAACTGTCCACAATTGCTAGAGCATGTAGTTCTGCAGAAGCATAGAAAATGAACTGACTGTGTTCTTCTCTGATTTTGTATAACTGCTGTAAATTTCAGAGCTTTGCTCATCCAAGTCCCGTCACACAGCTAAGGTTACCAAAAGGAAGTATCAGTGTAAAACAAATATAAACTTCTCCTTAAGTTCTCATTTATGACAGGTCATGTGTCATTTTTTTACATTGACATGTGATCATTTCATTCATACACCCCTTCTGCAGTGAGAAAGACAAACTTTGTGATGCATCTTCCCTAACTTCCTAAATCTTTTTCTTCCTGAACAAAGACTTGGTCATGTTATTTTGACTGTGATAATATGATGTGTGCTAATAACTTACTGATTTGGTGTCACTAGTGTCTCAGCAATTGTTTTTTCATCATGGAGTTATCTTTTGAAGATTATTAGTCTCTGTCAAGGGTGACCTAGTATTGTTAATGGTAAATAAGACATTTTTCTTTACTTAATTTATACCAAAAATTAAACTCTAAAGGTTATGCTAGATGATGCAGATCCTAAAGTCCAAGTCTAAAGACGCGGGTATTAAAAAGGTGAGAAGCATGAAAGCAGCACAGCTATTCTTGGGTAAGCATTAATAATTAGATATTACTTTGGAGAAAGGGCAATGCTTCATCTGAAGATGAAGTATTATCTTCGATATCTCTTTGTGCAGTTGGCGGAACATTCCCACTCATTGTGCTTCTAATCTCAAAATAAGTTGGCAGGTTTGCCCTTTTCTAGCTGAAATACAGTCTCTTCTGGGAAACCTTTACCAACACATCCTGAGAATTGTTATGCCCTATTAAAGGTTGTTCACTGATATTTGTAATATCTTAAATACACACTGCATTATTACAGGTGAATTCTACATTTACTTAAAGATTACACTGAAAATAAAAGCCAAACAGATATCTGTAGGGCTACTTTATTTAGGAAGAAAAATCATTACTGTGCTAGATTGTTGCTGTATTCTATGGAGTTTCTTCAGGAACAGCAAAGTCAGCTGGGGATGAAGAACAGGCAGTTGTTGGAGCCTGGGAGAAAGGTGGTCATTGATGATCTCCTGCTCTCTCAGATCAAGAAGGTTCCATATTTTATATAGAAAAGGCAAAAAATCAGAATTACTGACAACTACACCGAAGTGATATTAAAAATTAGTCTGAAATACTGTTTTGTCTTTCCCCCAGATGGCAGTAGGAAATTCCTCTTCATGTGGCAGAAGGATTTTTTTGGTGGTTTATTTTCTTTTTTAGCTTTGTCTTTTTAATAAAGTTGATCACGTGAGAAAGTACAGGATTTTATTGCTTTTATGAAGACAGAAAATGCATGTTAGTCTCATTTAGTGGTTGGTAAAATTTACCTTGGCTTCAATCAAGTGATTTCAAATAAATCTGCTTGCTTGCAATAAGGAAGAAACTATAACCAAAACTAATGCATTAATTAAATTATCCCTTTAGGGCTGGCAAAACAATCTACATTTCATTTTAGTCAGAAATATACCCTGGAACATCTGATGTCAAGACAATTTAGCTTTTATATTTGTAGAGTTTTTAAGTTACCCATTTGTGTTTACCACAATAATAAAGAACAATAGTGTTTTGCGGATTTTTTTGTTGTTGTTGTTGTTTTTCTTTTTTGTTTGTGGGTTTTTGTTGGTTTTTTTTTTTTAAATAAAAAGAAAAAAGAAAAAAAGAAGCAAAAATAAGAGAGAAGCAGCTTCAAATCCTTTTTAGAACTAGAAGTTACAGTTCAATAAAATAATTCCACTAAGTGAATCATCGCAGAGACTGTCACAGTATTCTTTAACAGGCAACATACTGATAACATCTGACTGCTACAATTCAGAAAAAAAACCCTTTAAAATAAACTAACCCAAAAGCTGGTTATGATAGCACTCATTCTCCTTCCCAAAATACATACATTATCTTGTGCTTCTTCTAAACTGTGCAGAAATACTAGGAAGGTAATGATATGATTTTTTTCAAATTATTTTACAAGTCCTTAAGAGTAACTCTGCTGACATCTGTCACACATTCCTAGGCTAAAAGACAAGTGTGACTGGAAGGTAATTGCATGTAAAGTGCTATAGCATGTAATTATTGAATCCTTTTTATGTTAATAGGCATATTTCATGAGTAAGGCTGGTCAAAATAGTTTTATCAAATATGCTTTGGCTAACTGGAATCTAAATAGATGTATTATGAAGACAATGTTTGCATGAAAGGCAAGAAAATAATTTGACCTTTTAATCGTCTATACAGATTTGGGAACAGCATCAACCTGTCTCAAGCCATTCATACTCAGAATGCCTCATCCTATCTATTTCTCACTGCGAGCCTACAAAATATAAAACCCATTTAGCCTACTTGTTCTGTGAAAAAAAAAACCCAAAACTGACAAATAAGCTTAGCTAGCATGTAAATTTCTATTAGCTTACCCATCAGAAAATATTATTTTCCAATAGTTATTACAAAACATACACAGCCTTTATTACTATTGGGAATCCAGCTACAACCTATGAAAATCAGCCAAAATCTTTATTTCTAAAATGTTAGAATTAAACACATGCATAGGTATAGCCAGATTTTAAACAAGGACTAGAATTTGTGACCTTCAAGTATAAACTTATAACAGTGACGTATATAAATTAATCTTTAGGGTTACTTTAATAACACAAGGTTGAGTACACTGTTAATCTCAGCTCAATAAGTTTCCTTTTTATATGGTACAACTCCTTATTTAACCTCCCTATTTCTTTGTATGACGCTTGCTTTAGAAATCTGTACATACTAAACAATCACAGGCAGGAAAAAAAGAAATCATGGATATGTAAGTGGTTTGTCTTCATATGACACTTCAAGGTCATATGTTTTTACTGGGTGGGATTTGAGTCTGTGTCCCCCAAGTACTGCCACAAAAACTAAGACATCTAAGAAGTCACTTGTATCATGGCTCTGAGAATGTGAAACACAGTTCCACATCCAAAACATATTATACTGAACAAATTAAATTAGACACTCCTTACGTTATTAAGTAAATTGCATGAAACAAACCTACATGAATGAATTATAGATGTTTGCCTATTTCAAAACATAAGAATAGCTTGATTTTGAAGGTGAAAGTTTTCTGACAAAATGAAGGAGAAATCTTCAGAATTTGATCTCCTTTCATTTTGACTACTGGCAAGGGAAAAAAATGGTGGGGAAGATAGTATAAATAACCAGACAGATTCACATTTAGTTCTTTTACAAGAAACAAAGAAAATAAATTTCAAAACTTAAAAACCTACTAAATTATCAAATACCAGATCTGTAATTTTATGTAAATAACACAGCTGAAATCAATGAAAATTCAAGTTATTCTACTTAAAGCCAAAAATCACACACACAGTCCCCCATTGACCTTCAGTTCACAGAAGAAACAAGGAATAAAAAGTGTTTCAGAACAGTAATTACAGAATAAAATGCTTCATTTTGCAATAACAATATGTACATGGTAATAGAGCCTATGAGAGATAGGCCGACAAAGTATGCTTATCCATCTCTAAAAGCTTATGAACTGAAAAGATAGTTTAAAGCATTTTCTAGGCAGCTGGTATTCAAGACTCAGGTTTTGACAGTGTAATATGGAAACAGAGAGAGAGGGCATGAGAAAGTGTTAGAGAGACAGCACAAGAGGGAGAGAGCAGTAAGAAAGAGCAAGCGAGAAAGAGCATGAGTAAGAACAAGAGCATGCACGAGTGTGTACAAGAGGAACAGTGAGGGAAAGCATGAGCAAGTGAGGGTAAGTGAGAGTAAGAAAGCAAGCACGTGACAGCACATCATAGAAGGAGAGATTGTGTAAAATGTTCAGTAATGTCAGCTATTAATAACAGATGTAGGAAACTAACTTCTCTCCAGTGACCTGTGCTTTGACCAGCTTATTACAGAAGTCAAACACAAGCTAAAAAAGTCAGGCTGGGAGCATGGAAGTTCAGCTACTAACACCATGTTTAAAAGCAGTATCAATTATTTTGATGAGAAAGCGATTAAAAAAAAAAAAAAAAAAAGAGAAAAAAAAAGACTGTCAGAACCTAGGAAGGGCAATGTCCTGTAATTGATACAGGCTATGGTTTTCATCTGCCCGTGATACACCATTGCACAGTTTGTATCATTTTTCTACCTCATCCACAAAGTGAAGCTTGCAAGCACATGTTGATAAATGACACTATGGATTTACATGGACACTAAAACCGTTGCCCTGAAGTGTTCCTGCTAATCATTCATTTTGTATTCAAGGCCAAACTCACACTAGACTCCAAGAAAGAGGAGGAATAGATATGAAAGTCCTGGCCCATCAGCATGGATCAACTGATGCAAAAGTCATCACTGCAGCAGAGTTGCTGTATCCTGTTAGACACTTTTTTGTCCCTGACTTGCAGATAACAGCTGGACTTCCTTAAGGAATTCCAGGATTACATTTGAAGATTGGGAACTACTACTGTGTACCAACTCTTTGTCTTATTTCAATTGAAAATCATTTTAGCTTCCTTTCTAAAACTAAGAAGTGAAAAGACATGTGATTACTCATCGAAATCACTAACCAAATAATATTTCCTTACTTGTATCTATGCTGAAGAGTATAACATTAAAAAAATCAACCCACACTGAACAGGATTCTGCTTACCAAACATCCTTCAGCCTTCTGCAAGCAGTAAAATGTTTGTGCTGAAGGCATGGAGTAATTCTAACAGAACTAAAAAAAGCCTTTTCATAACTCTGGGATTAATGAAATAGGTAGCTTGTCACTAGTTGCTCATTATAAAACAAGCTCAGATCAGCAGTGACTAAAAGTCATTAACTTCTAGCAGAAGCTTAGTGACATATGGGAAGAATTGGTGGCCTCAGCTCACTTCTTAGAGAATGTTAACATTTCTCAATTGTCAGTCCCAGCAGAAAGACTACAGTTTGAATGCAGGCTGGAGAGCTGCTTTCTATACCCCAACTATTAAAGCTCATGGAATTTAGAAACTAATAATAGATGAGCTACACCCGTGGCTGCTGGGAGCTGTCTTCCCTGAGTAGCACACATCAGTTTCAAACTAGGTAATTTGGTATCACCTGTGGATATTGACTTCAAGATAAAGGGATTAAAACAAAACCAAAACAAAACCACCAAAAATACCCAAACCAAACCACTGGATCCCTTTAACAGCCAAAGTCCATATTCAATGAACATAACTGCTCAGCCATTTTTTCTCTTAAATTATGGCTTTTCAGTTTATTTCTCTTCTGTTTTAAAGAACTGCATAAAATGTCACAGCATTTTCTTTTCATCATAGCTGTACAAGCTAGTTGGAATTTACAGCACTTTTAGTTTTTATCAGACAGTGCTAACACACAACTCCCTTCAAACATTTTTACAAAACCATGCAGGTAACTGGATAAGTTTATACTAAGGGTAGGCGTTTTCAGTCATAGAAAATACCAATTAAAAAATACAGTAGTTTTAACAGAAAACTTGTAGACTGGTCAGTGGCTTAATCCACTGAGTGGTGAGGTACAATTCTCTCATTAGAGCGAGTAGTAACACTGTCAGACCTGTGGCAGCAGCCTGTGAGCTGAAAGAAGCAAAATGTAGAGACGGTATCTTTTGTTAAACTGAGCCAATATACAGGGGGAGAAAGGAAAAACCCATGCTATAAATGCTGACAAGCTTTTAAGAATGTAAAATTTTCCAGTAAGCACTGAGACAAGTAAGCCTCTGAGGACCTGCTTCGAAAAAACTGCTACCACGTTTCATGTTATTTAAGTAGAACAGGTTGAATCCAGATCCAAATTACAAAGTAGTTCCTGTGAAATTCCCATTTACACAAAAAAACCCCCATGTGTCCTCTTTCTCATCAGACAGAAAAATCAAAAGCTTTATATTCTTGTAAGAAACTATTTTGGCCACCATCTTCAACCAGTTTTGCACTGTTTTTAAACCAGTGTTAAGTTGTCCTGCCCTGCACTATACCCTGATGCCATTTACAGGTCTGCATTTATCCCAAGTAGGAATAAAAATTAAGCCCAAACAACTTAATTCAGCCCCTTTGACTTAGGATGTGCAGATGCTTTTCCTCAACACTTCTTCTCTAAATAGCTGTGCCACTTTGAGAATCAAAACAGCCAGCGACAGAAGTTACCACAACACTTTGCTTGTGTTGTTTCTCTTGAACTCAAGTCAAAATGCTTATGAACTAAAATACATGTTTCCTTTGCTTCTTTTTTTTTTTTTGCTATGAAATACTTATTATGAATAGCATATTTCACTTCCATTACTGTTCCTTACCACCAATCTTTTAAACCACTAAGTAATTCACTGCTACCCACACCATGATAGCTAGCAAGCCTGACATGCACAGCTTTGTTTCTCTGTGTTTTAATACATTGCAACTGAAGATCTTGTACTCAGTCCAAGTAGTACAGTGTGAAATCAGTACAACCATCTTTCTATAAATTCAGGACCCACTGCTGGCAGTTTAGGACCACGTTATTGTTCAGGTATCAGAGAAGGTGTTTATACATAATGCACTTCTACTGAGAAAGACCTACGTTTGTATAACTTCAGTTTTCATGTCAGCTGTATTTCAAAAACAGTTAGGTGAAGTCAAAAAAAATAAAAATAGCAGACAAGATTTATCCAAGGGCTTTCAGCTTGTATTCCATGCTGTTAACAGTTAATAAATATTGAGCAAAGGAAGGCAGTGGATCCAGAACAGGGAAAGTCGTAGCTTAATGGCACACTGAAAACACTGGCTGACAGAGTAGAGTCTGAGATAGGATGAGCAGTCTCAAAGGACAACAGATAGATTTTCACGTCAGAAACAGACCTCAGCGCTCCCTCAAACACTGGAAAGTGAAGAGTAATGCCACATTTAATGAAAACCGAATTGGAAAATCATGCAGATAACAGTAAATATTTTGTTGATTTGCTAGGACAGAAAGTCACAGACCTTTCAGCCTAATACCATGACATTAGTTGCAACTGTTCACAGGCATAATTAGAGAAACCACTTAAAGCTGTACTATAAAGTAACTACTCTTAAAAAAGACAAGCATAGCAGCTCACTTAAACCACAAAGTATTCATAAATGCCTCCCTTGTACAATGATGGGAATATAATTATATCCTTTGCTATGCTTTTGTAGAGATCTTATTTGTCTTTTTAATTTATGACAAATGTCTTCTGAGTTTCAGATAAAGTATAAGGCCTCAAAATATAAATCTGTGTCTGCCATTTAACTCTAAGACCTCACCCCTAGAAAGGAAATGAGGGAGAAATTCTGACTACTGAAGACCATGCTCAATGTCCTGCTAGCCTCCTGGGGAAATATTTTAAAATACAAATTTCAGAAAACATTATCAAATTGTAAAAAGGTAGTTCTCTAGGAAGGTCTTAAGCAAGAGCTTTAAAACACAAGACCACCTTTCTGTAATTCTCTCTTCTTCACTTTAAATCTTTAATAGACTGGTTGCCGTCACTTCTTTGTCTCTTGGTTGCCCTGCAACAGTATGTCCTTTTTATCTTCCCTTTCCTACATCTTTATTCTTCATTCAAAGTCAGCTGAGGGCAGCCTACCTGCTCCACTAGGTCGGGTACAGAATTAAAAGTGCCTTTTGCTAGCTGCACATCTGAAAGAATACACATAGTTCCACCTCCTAGGGCACCCAAAGCCCCTGTGACAGTTAAAAAGAAAAAACACAAGTTCAGAAAGAAAAAGCAAGCAACTATGAAGAACAACCTCTTAGGTACAACAATGAGCTTTACATTTCTTCTATTGCATAAGCAGTAGAGAAACTTGGAAAAAATACTAAAAATTACAAGGAAGAACACGTACCACACTCTAGTTTTCAGGCTAAAGAAGAGCATTGCAACCTCCAGCAACAGCAGTAAATAGGTAAATAAATATAAATCCTAAAGCATTCTAGAGTATTCTAGAGCAACACATCTCATCCCTTCCCAAATCACCATGTCAGTATGGACAGCTGGGTAAGGACAGCGACGTTTAAAAGAATAACAATGTCAAAAACTTCCATGAAGTTTTGAAATGCCATGGACAAGCGCACACTTTAAAGCTACAGTCATGGTTTGTGGGGCTTCTCTTCAGCAGAGGAAGTCCAAAATATCTGCAAGACTATCACTCACAAGGACTCTCACTGTCCTCACCAACTGCTAATCCACAGAATCAAGTGGAGCAGAGGAGGGGCTGCCTCTTCTGACAGCAGAAGAGTAACAAAAAAGTTAATTCCTACATTGGCAAAATGCAATAAAAGACAACCATTCTGCCAAGGTATTTGGAATTGTAGAATCACAATTGTTTCAGCAACTGTGTCATTTAATACCACACAGAGCCATCTGATGCTTTATTCTAACATTTTTTGAAGAGGGTTGCCAACAGTGATTGACCCAAGACGTTAAAGTGCTCCAATTTTATGTGATTGTGATCTGTAATCAGAAACAAATGAGCAGTTAAAAATGAGAATTACTGTGGAGTTACTAAAAATCCTTCCTAATAGCAGCAAGTGGGCTCCAAAAAAGTACCCTCAAGGAAAATAAGAAATTATTTAATTCCTTGTTTAGCTGCTTGATTTCTTTCACTCATATCTTCAGGTTTGGTGTATCTAAGCTGTGCCAGCACTGGTCAGATCTAGAAACTTATTTTAAAATGCTACCTGAGACCCTGATGCACTTAGCTGAGACTTAGCACAAATATACCCAATACTCAGAATCATGCTAAAAACTGGCAGTGAATCACTGGCTGTGCTTATGTCGAAAGTCAACCCAGGCAATTGTTGAAACCCAACAGGATTACATAAAATCCAACAGGATCCAGAATCACCATCAGCGATAAAATCTGAGCCCTCGTTACAGCACTGTCCTGTGCTTCACATTTACTGCTCCAAAAATAGTAAAACTTATCTTTCTCCTCAATATTTTGCTTAATTCAAGTACTGTAAATGTTTACTTGAGAGTACAAAGACAAGATACATTATAATACCTTTTGGGCACAAATCTCTAAAGGAGAAACCCATTAAAATTAAATAAATGCCTGGAAGGGAAGCATGAAGTAGACTTCATTACATTTTTAGACGGAAAGCAAAGAGTTAGTGTGAAGACAGCAGGTCTGTTCTTCCCAATTTAGCATGAAGAACATTATTAGCTCATACGATCTCAATTCTAAAGTATCCTGTGAGACATTCTACCTCTACAGACGAACAATTATCAAAAGGGATTAATTTGCAACTCAAAAATGGTCTCATTTTCTCTGCATTGTTCAGAATGCTTTATAGAACACTATTAAAGGAAATAAGAGTATTTTAGTGCTTAATATTAGTAACCTACATTAAAATAATTTACCTTTTGTTGTGAAAAAAAATATCCTAGAACAATAAAAATTGGTTGAACTGCTTGGAAAACACACCCTTTCAATAGTGAGTCTTAAAAAAATTAATTTTATTATGCTATCTTTCAGCAGACATTTATTTTTATCTATGAATCATTGAGTTAGGCTTAATTGTGATCCCTCTATTAAAGCAAGCGGTAGCATTGATTTACAGAGTATTGAGGGACAACAACTTTCCCTCTCACCTGCCCTCAGATTTTCTACCAGTGAAATCCTGGTGATGACTATATAGGAGAACGTGATATTTGGCCAAATTACATTCCAATTGATATACACCCTGCAAGCTTCTAATAAGTACGACACATAGGACAGGACAATATTTGCTGTTGAGTAGTTTAGCTGAAACACAGTTTCAGTCAGCACACATTTATTCTCAAGACAAGGAAATGTTTTTCTTCAGTTAAAAGAAACCCAACCGACCAAAACAACAACAAAAACCCCAAAAAACAAACTTCAATGAAATTTATGAAATAAGGATGCTGTTCATCATCATGTTCTCAATAGTCCAGATTTAATTTCCAAAACAAGATCTGTCAGCCAAAGACTCAAATTTGCTCAGGCTACTCATAATTCATTCTAAAAAAATTCAAGAAGCAAGTCTGCTTATCTTGGGAGCAGCCAGCTACTTTTTCCTGAAATGTGCCATGCACTTCTTATCTAAGTTTCAAGAGATATTCACAACTCACATTTACAAAGGGAAGGAATGGGGGGGGGGGGGGGGGGGGGGGTGTGGGGGGTTGGAAAAGAAAAAAAAACTGGGAACCTTCGTACGCCG
>WTSP01020253.1:14185-79085 GCA_025331215.1 Actenoides lindsayi
CCACTCGAGGACTGTTGGAGGCGGGGGGGGGGGGGGGGGGGGGGGGGGGGGGCGTTGTGGGTGCGTGCTTGAAAGAAAAATAAATCTGCCAATCTCTCTTACTCCTTCTCCTGGACCACCTTTTACCTTAGACAATGACACCTGCTCACTGCCAAAGAACTAAGTCCATACTCAAGCACCCTACATTTTTTTTCCCCATAGCTGCAAATTCCGGAGTGACAGCTTCAGTTGGAAGGCCCTGTCCTCTTGTCAACAGATGCAAAATAGTTTGCTAAATAGGTGTGGGATGCTACTGATAGAAACATGATGGTCCTACAGAAATCTGGAAAGGTTGTTAATGCCTTGATACAGGCACTTGATATTTTGTTTGTTCTATCATTCAAGATAGAGATGAGCACTCAGGAAATGAGTCAAAGCCAATATAATTTTATTTTCCTCCTGATTTTAATTTGAAACCCTGCATAATAATGAATTATAAAGATGAAACCTAAATCAATACTCCCTGGTAAACACACACAAAAAACCATCTCAGCGCCAAGTATTTCCAGCTGTACAATAGTTTTGTCAGAGTTTATCCATCCTGAGTGCTTGCCACACCACAAACAGCCTTAATCAGATCCCTCAAGCCACAGAAAGTCTCTAAAACAAGTTGTCTTGATGCATTTTTGTTTCCTCTTTCCTTCCACCACTTCTCCTGTTTTTTACGAAAACACAGAGACACTGCTGTCTTTGTGGCGTGTCAGAGATTTGGTACTAAGCTGCTGTTGTCACACTGCTACCTTGGTTTTCAGCCACAGTAAATGTACAAGTGGCAGCACATTAAAACTAAAAATGTATAGCTCTAAGAAATTATAGTTTAAGTTTCTATTCATCAACATAATTGGATGTTAATGATATGGTGTACAGTGCTGGCATTCATATCAGGTACACATGCTATACATTTATTAAGTGTAATTCATTCTCCTGAGGTTCTAATGAGTGCTACTTAATTCCAGCTTTAATCAAATGTCAGAGGAGCCAGAAATCCAAGCAGAGACTGTTTTTCACAGGTGGCATTTTGTGAATAAGTGAAACAGAGCTTTTTTAGCGTTAAGCGTGATTATACTCAGCTTTATCTCTGCCTACATACATTCTCTTCCCTATTTGCATTTATTTTTCTTGCAGCTCGTAACTGAAGATGAATGGAAGTGTACGTTATGTTCTGATTGCTTGTTCCAGTAACTATTCTTCATTGTATGATTGCCTTTTATGGATATATAATATATACTTCAAGACAGGTGGGGAAAAAAGTGTAATTTGGAAATCTTCAAACGTATTTTTCTATATTTTTAACCTACATACTACATGAGCTTTTTCAGCTGCGTATGACCAAGCTGATGCACACATTTGAGCTATTATGCTAAATGCTATGATCATGTTAAGTAGTCTCATCAGAAAGTTCTGCCATTGGCACAAGAATAAAAAAGTAAAAGAAACTAGTAACAGCTCATAATATTTGCTAACCTCTAACTGTCACCCACCATCACTGTCAGTCACAATCTGAATGCAAACTGATACAGAGAGACATTCTTAAAAAGAAAGATAATTCAGTGATCACAGAATTACTACATCCTATCCCCCAGAGAGGACTGCGCCAATCCCTCTTTTCTCTGGAACATGCTACAAAGAAAATGAAACTGGATATAATAAGACACTGTAATGAGCATCAAGAAGGACTCAAAATACAGCAACGTTTTCATTGTCTGCTTTGGAGAACAAGTTTTGCATCTTTATGATAGTAAACCTAAGACACTTGGATGAGATTCAGATTATCTTCACAAGAAACCTCGCTTCAAGGACTGATTTCTCCAACAAATTTGGAAACTCATCTTCTGATTGAATAATTTTAGAACACTCCCTTGTCACCATCAACTTCTCATGTAGCATGATCAGTCACCAAAATGGTTCCTTGGAAGCAACGATATACTCTAAAATAATAAACTCTACAAAGGCAAGAGTATCTATTTCTGTAAAAAACAGTAACCACCTGAAACATCCCAAAAAGGGCTTTTTTACATAATTAAGCTCTCAGACTTGATTTTGATCTAAGAAGAATATACCCCCTCTACAACCAAAAGGTTGTTTACACAGCAGGGCACTCATTTAAGAACTAAGCCAAATTTTGAAAGAAGCACCTAAGCACTGTGCAAGAACTTCAGTAAAAGCCTCCAGTCCCACCCCTGTGTAAGCTCCACGTAATTCAGAACTAGGGCCTACATGGAAAAATCACCAACTAATTGCAACATATGCTTTCTTGAAATAAGTCCTCCTAGAAGCAACTTGTCCAGTGTTCAGATGTCTCCTTATCTGTACTACATAAAGAGATGGAGTCTACCCTTAAAGAAGAATTTCAAATACATGAAATGAATCTAGAACAAGCCTGAGCAAATGTAAAACTTACCATATCTCTGTTACTGACACAGTAAAATTTCCCTACAACAGAATCACAAGCATCTTACCTCTGCATTTCTGGGAATGTAACATTTCAACCACTGTGCCAGGTGCCTTTCCAATATTGGCACAGATTAATATGAGCAATCATTTTAAATCAGAATAAAGTCATACAGGCAAAAATGTCTACTTGTGAGGGAACACAAAACATTCCTTTTTCTGATCTTTCATTCCTGAGTGATAAATCATAACTACTGAACATTTAAAATCATAGCTCTGTCCTTCCAAAATGGATAACCACTTAATCTCCTTTCCCAACAACTTTGTACTCTACAGGTATAAGATACTACTCTCTTTCAATCAGTCTCACTGCCTACTTAGTTGAAGTCATACAGATTGATCCCAACATGTATTTAGTTTTGAAGTTTGATACTACCTTTTCTGATTTGACAAGTGGCTTGTACACCTGGTAGCTTTTACATTATTTCCAAAATAGTTTACATTTGTCATACATTTAAAAGAGATAAACTTTATCTTCACAGCTCACGTATGTCATTGTCCTTAGATCAGTGTGAGTTCAATAGATCTTCCACTGGAAATTAGACACAGCACATTCAGAATGGAAGATAACCTTCTAGTATGGCAATAAACATGTAGATAGCATGAATTCTCTTACTTATCTGCAGCAGAAAGTACTGGAATTTATTATTAAGATTTTTGAAATAAACAGAAGGATTTATCAGAGATGTAGCACATTGCTATGCAAACACTACTTACAAGTATCCCTGATATTTTTCAGTCTCTGTTACTCATTTAGTTTTAAAATGTTGGAATTCTATCCTACTTTATCACAATCAGGCCATTACATAAACACATACTGTTGCATACATAATTTCTGTATGTTAGCGTTTGTAAGCCATCTCATCATGTTCACAGGGATGCAGGACTACGAGATCTGCACTTAAGCATATAATTTGTCTTGAGGAGAACTGATACAAAAGCTGATGAAAAACTATACCCCTTTTGCAATTGTATTAGTTGCATATACACACTGTGCCATCCTAGCAGGAGTTTAACAGACCTAAGGAGCAAGTATGAAAAGTGGCATCTTGTTAACTATATGTTGCACCTTTATAACTAAGTGCCACAGTTAAAAGCCTAAACCATCACTAAAAAATGAATGCACTTCCTGTACAAAAAGCAAGAAGGGATCTGATGATCTTGGAGAATGCGTGCTTTTTCACCAAGATGTATTTGACAGCTATTGTGCAGTAGTTAACCATCACAATATTCAAGGAGTGAAGTAATTCTTCAACTGGCCATGGAAAAACTAATAGCAGCGTGGCACTAATCATCTGGTGCATCTTGAACAGTCTACTCATTTTATGTACTCCCAATTCCTTTAAATTAACTCTGAAAACTGTTCGTACAGCCTGAAACATCTCTGCAATTGCTTTCGTACACATGTTAGATTTTTTTTTTTCTGTCTGGCAATACTACAGTTTGCAAATCTGGAAAATTCTGCTGACTCTCAGCATTCCACATTAGGTTTTAGATTTGGTTCCAAAACCAGCACTCAAACTTTTTCTAGCTATTTATGTATGTCGCTGTCTCCTGTAATCACTCATATGTTTCATGAGACAGAGAAAAAAAAGTAAAAATCAGAAAGTCTTTAAGGCTCTAATCAACACAGGGAGTTAGTTCCAGGACCTGAGGCTGACAGAAGAACAATGATTCCATGTAGCAGGTTCTATGGAAACCTGTTGGTTTGGTTGGGTTTTTTTTTTTGTTCTTAAATAAAGTTGTTAAAGGACTTTAAACAAACCAACAAAAAATATGCATAATGAGAAATTACAAGTAGCAGTCCGAAGTAGGCTGTACAACAGTCTGATGGCATTGCAGCTTAGGTAGAAGAAAATTTATTGTGGAGAACACACCAGGAAACCAGTCATATGCTTTACAAAGTCAGGAAAGATATGCTGGACTGCAGCCATCCCAGGCCCGTCATCCCATGAATACTCTTCCCCCACTCAGGAAAGCACGAAAACCCCAAACAACCATAAGTAGATGTAAAAATTAAGTTTCAGAGTCTCTTGTCTGTAAAAAACTGAGACAATGATATGTAGATACTCCTTGAGAGCAAACCCCAGGCTCAGTAGGCCTGCAGGATGCTCTTGGTCCCAGGATACGTGCAGTATCACAGCAAGGTCAGAATAACACAGCCCTCCCAAAGAGCTCAGCTATGCATGGCCACCTGTTGCTCACACAGCCTGAGCAGGGGGAACCCAGAGCAACTGCAAAGCCATAAAAAGAAGTCAAGTGAATTGCCTGCCCATTTAAGTCAATTGTATCGAACAAATTCATCCTCCTGGCTCTCAAGTAGTGATCAACCTTTAAGCAAAAATCCCAGAGGCTGGAAAATCCGCTACTACAAGTGTAAAAGAAGAGCTTGTTATCAGCCAAGGAGAGAAATGGAACTAGGTAAACACAAACACGATGCACCCCATTTACTATGTCCAACTGAAAAGAGTATTTTAAGGACTATGTTTGCTCCCAGTGGCCTTTGGTCTGGCTGTGCTTAGCAAATCAACTAGTAAGTACTGCCATCGCTTAAACATCTTACTGCCTGAACAGAATTAACTGCTTTAAGTTTTGATTAACACCTGATGGAAAGATAGATGGAAGAAAACCCTGCTGTAGAAAAAAAAACCCTTGAGGTCAACAAAACTACATTAAACTCAATAAATTTAAGCAGAAAATGTACAGTTTCAAATAGAACAGAATTTAGGAAAGGAAATAGGGTTCCGTAAGCTGACCTAACACTTACAGCTACTTGTGCTCACTTTATCAGCATCATTTTTTGTGGCACAATCCTTTGGTCCAGTACTGAGTGATTATGAAATTGGTTCACACACTCCACAGAAGCCACTGAAATCATGGAACTATTTGCAAGTCTTAAGAGCTTTGTCACATGCCTAAATATTACCCACGTGTAGCTATATAAGACTTAATATTTGGCAAATTTACAGTCTGAGTCCTCCTCCCCCTGGCTCTGTGTGTGCCAGCAAAAAGCTCATGGAGATACACTTCCTGACAGAACCTCATTTTCCCAGTGTGTGGGAGACCTACCTAGTACAAAAAGTGGCCATTTTACCTCTGTTCTCTGACGTGTAGGTCAGCTGAAATGGAAACAGCACTTCTACTCTGGGAAACACTAACCTGGTGTTGTGCAATCTTCATCTTTTACAGATCCACCTGTGACTAATGTCACACAAATAATCCTACAAGAAGAGTTTTACATTTGGAATCGCTATCAAGAGGTAGCTTAAACTGCTATTGACATATGGTATATTTTTGGGGAAGAATTTTGGGTTTCATTGTTTTAGGAAACTTAAAGCCCAGCAGGCCGTTAGCTGCAATCAATGACAAGTGTACTAGGTGCTACTAAATATTCATTCTCTACAGGCTTAAAGGCTAAGAATGCCATCAGCCCTCTTCTGTGGGAGGTCATCTTCCATGGAGAAAATGGCATTTCTATTCTGAATCCCTGTTCCACTTTAAGAACTCCACCCTTTTCTTCTCTTGCCTCTCCTCCCGCCTTGATCCTTAGTGCTTGGTTTAAGAGAATATAAATCATTTTGTCAGCTCATAACACTGTCCTTGTTAGAATTTTTGTAAAGGCAGGCTACTCTAGTAAATGAAACATCAAATTGCAACTTAATATTAAATTGCTTCCCTTAACAGTTGTCTTCTCAGAAGCAGCATCTTTGAGACACGATATGCCACAAGCCCAGAAAACATTTAGGTTTTCTAAACTACTCAGAAGATTGTTAATGTAATTAATCCAGTACTGTCTGAATCTGATAGCATCCAGGTTACTGATCCATGACCTTGGATACTATCCAAACATCCCTTTTAAACAAAAAATTTACATTGGAAGCCAAGTGGGTAAGTCTGCTTTCCTGTTGTAATGCTAAAATATTTCACATAGAACTGAAATGTATACTTTATAGATTTTATTTTTTTAAATTAATTTATTTAAGTGAGAGGTGAACTATACATAAAGGGGCTGTTTAACAACAGATAATTCATAAAAAAGAATAAAAATAGATCTCTGGTAATAGCTGTAATTTCAATAGTCAGTAGTCAAGTTAGCAAAAGAGAACAAGGGAAGCACATCACAGAATGGCTGGTCCACTTCTTCATCCCAGTGTTCAGTCCTGTTGTTGTGGTTCTGGAAACATAACAACTAAGGACATTGTTATGGCATTTTGGTTACCTTATTCCATAACTCAGGTTGGAAATCAGACACAATATACACAACTACAAAATAATTTGAGGGTTGTTAGATGACCCAAGTGTACCTATGTGTCTAAGCTCTGGTCTGCAACATCCATGAATGGGTAATATATGCAGGCACACTACCACAGAACCACAGAATTACTGATGCTGGAAAAGACCTCTGAGATCACCAAGTCCAGCCTATGACCTAACACTGCCACATCGGCTAGATCATGACACTAAGTGCCACATCCAGCCTTTCTTTAAACACATCCAGGTATAGTGACTCCACCACCTCCCTGGGCAGTCCATTCCAACGGATCACCCTCTCTGTCAGGAAGTGCTTCCTGATATCCAACCAAGATCTCCCCTGTTGCAGCTTCAGGCCATGCCGTCTTGTCGTGTCACTAGTTGCCTGGGAGAAGAGCCTGACCCTCACTTGACTACAACCTCCTTTCAAGTAGTTGTAGAGAGCGACAAGGTCCCCCCTGAGTCTCCTCTTCTCCAGGCTAGACAACCCCAACTCCCCTCAGCCTCTCCTCATAAGACTTTCCTTCTAGTTCCTTCACCAGCCTCGTTGCTCTCCTCTGGACCCACTCCAGCACCTCAATATCCTTCCTGAAGTGAGGGGCCCAGAACTGTACACAGCACTCGAGGTGAGGCCTCACCAGTGCTGAGCACAGCATGAGACAAAGTTGACACTATCACACAGTTGACTTAAAATAAGTGAACAAAATATTTAGCTCAGTGTTAAAATAATGACAGTTCAGAAGAGTCTCAGTTCAAACTGAACTACTTGGAGTCTTCTCAAATTACCCTGGAATTACTCCCATTCTAAGACCCTATCATCTCATTAAGACACTCATTCTCCCATCTAATATACTCTGTATCTTACCCTGGAGATCAGTTTTGTCAATGTCCACGGCAATTTACAATAAAAATATCATGACATTTCAAGACCTGAAAGCACTACTGCATGTACACTACCTGATAAACTGATAAAATAGAGACCTTCATTCTGAAGTGCAGACATTTTGACATCTTTCAAAAGTGCTAAAGACTGCTGCTAACAAAAATAAATTTAATCTCCCTTATGATATTGAAGGTAGGAATTTATCCTCCACTGAAAACTTCCCTGTCAAGTTCTTAAGAGATCAGATATTACTGTGGATGAAGCAACATGAATGAAAAATAAAATCAGTAAAATAACCGAGGAATCTAAACTTTTTTTTTTTAAATCAAAACATGGCTGTACTAGCATTTAGAGAATTTATTTATGTTAACATGTTTAACATGTTTACATCAGATCAAACAAAAGTCCTCTTAATAGAAATCTCAAGTTATTTTATAAAAATTAAATCTAACTTCCAAACTGGAATTCTGGAATATGTTTAAGACCAAAGCAAAATAACTGGTTCATTCTTTTTTAAGTGTAAACTTTTTAATTCAAGATGTCAGTTTCATTTTAGAACACTTGAATGACCCATATGAAACACATGAGTAAGTTTACTAGTCCTCTATGGAACAGGGACAGTCCATCATACACAACTTTGTTACCCTTGTGGCAAGTCTTAGCAGAAAACAGAGACTGAAACAACATCCTTATTCTCAGAGGTACTCTCTCGAAAAATTAAAAAAAAAAAAAAAAAAACCAGAATAAAGAAAAATGAAGGAAGTTTAGGCTTACTGCATGTGCAATATCCTATCCCACTGGAACATGTTGTTTTCTTTAGCAATTGGCCAGGGACCCTTCACTATTGCTCTCCCAGAAAGACAACATCAGTGCAAAATCATCTGGGGAAGCAGCAAGCTGCACAGCAGATTATTTTAGCCTGGTCTTTACCAGAATTAAAACATGAAAATTTGCTTCAAAACACTGCAGCTACAGGATAAAGTCTCTGATCAACCCACATTAATGAAAAATCAGTAACTCGGGGCTATATAAAACACCCATTAAGAATCAGTGCCCACTGACTGCAGCAAAATCAGAAGTACGAGGTACCACAGGAAGCTCTGTCACAAAAGCTGAGGGAAAAAGTGGCACAGGTGCCTGGACAGGACACTTGAGGTTCTCAGATGCAGATGTTTCAGTTATACATCCAAGAGCGGTATTGCCAGGAGACTGTTCAAAACTTCAAAACAGTTGACTTACCCTCCAAAGATGCCTCTTTCTCTCTCTGCATTACCAGAGAATAAAGACTAGGGAGACTAGGATCCTAAAATTGCGGCAGTATGAAGTCAAGGTAGCACGATCAGGATTTAGCTAAGAACAGGGAATTTATGCAATTCAAATCTCTAAGAAAATTAAAGTATAGCAGCAGCCATTGAATTTACTGCAACTTAAATGACTCATGGTGTCATGTTAAAATAGCAACGAGGGAAGAAATTAATGTTATCAACTGACCATAGCATACAGCAATAAAGAACAATAAATGTACAATTATTAGCAGCCAAAAGAAGCAGAGACACAAATTTAAGAGTGAAAACCAAAAAATGGTATTGTCTTTCCATCGAATAAAGAAAAATTTTCACATTTTCCCAGTTCTCAAGGACCAATTAAAAGTTCTGTAGCGCATCAAAAGTGCTAGGCTATAAAGAAAATAAAGAAAGGAAACCAGAGAAAGGATAGAACAGATTCTTTTAAGAAATATGCTTAAACTTGTTCATTTTTATTGTTATAAGTTGTTGGTAATAGGCTTTTTCTCATATTAATCTATGAATATGAGAAAGCATGTAACTGAATACTTGCAGAAAAAGCAAGGGAAGCTAAGGTTTTAGGAGAAAAAACAAGTCTTGACTTTATTTTATTTCATTAAAATATTCTCAGAGGGGTAATATTGCACAATAGCATCTGCTGACGTAATGTTGTTTAAGTGATTTCCAGAATAAGGCACTTAAAACTCCATTCATAAAAATTAAAGCTACAATTTGAATAAAACTGTAAAATTGTACAAATTTTACTCATTAATTTATACAATAGGAATATATGATATTTACATACCAATTTCAACTTTTCAACTTTGAAAGGCCTGCACAAATATTAATTGGGTATCTCTTTCACTAGGGAGGTGTATTACACTAACATAATGGTGGAAAACAGATTAAAATGGAAAAAAAAAAAAGATATAATGCAGTACTTCTCACTTCTGAGCTCTCTCAGCCTAGAACCTCATGCTGCCTCATAAAAATTTGTGATGTGATGTACTAGAAACAGAACACTTTTTGTTCAAGTCAAAGGATTCACAGATCAGAAGCACAGTGTGCTGGATCATGATTTTTGACAGCTTGTCAGTGGTGGTATCTGAGTCACTGTATCCAGCTGCTTGCCCCATCCCCACCCCAACACAGCCAATGCAGCAGTACCTACAGTGTATCCACTGCTGCGACAACATATTTCATAGCTGGGTACTGTTAACTTCAAATACCATCTATTTCAACCAAGATAAGAGCTCAGCAGATGAGGTGACGCTAATCATCTGTTCTGCTGCTCCTCCTTGTAACCACATCACAGATCAGATTCATTTTAGATCACAGTGAAATCTTGTGAACTGGAAACAGGAATGCCTTGGCATCAGGAACCTGGGTTTCAGGGAGAGAAATGAAAAAAAGCAAAAAAATATTGCTGTATCCATGGTCTAACTTTCAGTTATCTCCAGAACCTTAAAATACAGGGTGGTGTGAAAGAGGAGAAAGAAAAATGAATGTGTTTGGGTCCTACGGATTCACAGATATATCCAGTGTTTGGCAATATCCAGCTTCTAATGTATTTCCTCAAAAATTCCAAGAATATTAGCAGCTTCAACTAATTACTCTGGCTTCTGTAGCTCACTGTATAAACATGTTTCTAAAAGAAACCTTCAAATCATACTGGAAAACGTGTAGACATTTTACAGTGTGATCTGACATGTTAGCATTGCCTGAAAACAATGGCTGGATTGAATGACAAGAGAGTGCATTTTCTTCCTACTCAGTCCTATTTGGGTTTAGCTGAAGACTCGCAGCACTTGCGCAACATGGTGCAGAATAAGGGCACAGCAGGCACAGCTTTCAGTGTCCCTGTATGACAAGACTACTTAGCTTTTATTAGTGAAGGATACATATCGGTCTACGGGAATCAGCTTAGCTTGTATTCACTGAGCTATATGCTCGAGGTAAACAAGAAAGCTGATTTTAAGGGGCATGTCAGTAGTTGCAAATTCTTTTCCTACACAAAACCAAGATGATTTAATTGAACTCTGCCTGCTGCTACACTATTTCCAGACATATTGAACAGCAGTCTGGGTTTTCCAGACAATTATTTGCCCTGTGTTTCATTATGTACATCTCTCTGTATCTTCATGCAGCCATATGGGCTAGTGTAAAAATACCAAAGTCACCAACAAGATCTTTAGTTATAAATAGCCCTAGGAGAAAGTCATCTAAGTTTTGGGAGGAGCAGGTGTTAAAATTATAGGCATCTGGGTAAAAATGGCATTCTGTAACCCTCTCTGATAAGACTGGCATACCTATTAGCCACAACTCTCTTAGCATGTTTAATTTAATCTAGAATTAACAAAACTATGGAAGCTGAAGGAAAAGACAAAGACCTCCATAAACCTATGAACAGCTTCCTCTTTATATACAAATACTACCATTTTCCCCTGATCTTTGATAAAACTATCATTTTATGCTAATAGAAAAAGTTATTAGCATTCAGCAGTGGAAGCTCTGGAGAGCTATTTCTAACGGTTTAAAAATAGAATTAAAAAATGTTCCTTTAAACAGCACCAAGGGAAATTGCACAGTCAGGAGAGAAATTGCTTACAGTTATGCACAAACCCGTAGTACTTAAGAGGAAATAAAGGCCTTCAGTCACCAAGCATCCATTTGTGTCCTTGGGAACACAGGGAAAGGGGAAAGAGAATCTGAGTTAAGCACATGCAGTGTCTTTTTCAGAGTGGTTTCAAAGGACTTTGTGCAAAACAGTTGTTCTGATATCGTAAAAAAAAAAGTAGAAAACTATATGCAAGGGATAAACAACTAAGTGACAGTCAAAAGGCCATGTCCTTTGGATGCAAAGGTAGGTCAGGAAACTCATCAGTTCTGGCCATTCAAAAAAAAAAAAATTAGTTCCTAAAAGCATCTTTATCTTCTAGACCATAGGAAGCTTCCAGGTAACTGAGGTGACCACAGATCTCCCCTGAGTATCTTTCCCTTTTCTGAGCACTCTTCATTCATCATAGAATAGTGTAGCATAATGATACAGGTATACTCAGGCTCAAAATTCATATCCAGTAATGAATGTGATCTTACAGACCACATTTCTATCATCCCACAAAGTTTTAAAAAGTTCTTTCCGATCCCAAGAACAGTGAGAAGTGGAGCATACAAATCAAATCATGATGTGATGGGCACTGAAATATGTGGGAGCCCTCCTCCTAACTCCTCATTCACAAAATCATGAGTCCTATGGACCAGAATGAGCTATGTATAGTGGCATTTTAAGAAAAAGGGTGATTTTCTATACAACACAGTTCAGAAAATAAGACTTTTCCTGTGTTTGTTAAGGGAACAGGACAATTAACACTTTATATGTCCAAAGTGAAGAGAGATGAAAAATGCTGCCACCACTACACTCCAATAACAAGACTCAAAGGAGGCAACCACTGAATCTGGACAGTATGGGATTTCTTTCCAGCCCCCTTGTTTTATGTCTTACAGCCTTAGATCACAGTTTAACAGCATGTTACAATAATAAATTTTTTTCACATAGCCACTTAAAAGGGTTTAAGGTAGTACCACGTGTTTATTGCTCTTCTGAAACTGTTTTCTCTCTGCTAAGCTGAGGGTAATAGCTGTTGAATACTGATTAGGCTTTTCCTTATTTGATTACTGTTAATTAGAGTCAAGCATGTAGTGCATCAGACAGGAGGGCTGCAGATCATTGTGACACTTCAAACAGCCTGTTTAACTTCAGCAGAGCCTGTTCGAAGTTTGGGGTTGGGATAAATCTTCACAAGAGTTGTTTATGCATAGTTGCGTAACATAACACAGCATGGGGCACTGGACTGTTTGGTTAATTAGTTCAAGAGTCTGTCAGTGGCAGCTCACCTTTAGGTTTACAATTGTAAATTGCAATTAGCACGAAACAGTTTTCTTTTTTAGTCCAATTTCTCCCACACAAATAGTTCTCACAGATGTCTTACCTAAGAAACCCAGGACTGTATCCAGTCATCATTCACTCATTCTCTTCAACTGGTGTCTCCATGGGATGCCTCAAGTAACATCAAAGGGTTAGGCTAATCCCAACTGATCTTGGAAAAACTCCAGGGTTTCCTGAGGCTTTAAGGCTGTGATTAAAGAATACACCTGTCTGACCCACTAATGAGGTCAGACTATCTTTGCCAACAGCAGATTGCTTTTTATCCTGTGTGACACACCTCCTGGAGAACTGTCAGGAAGCGGTGCAAATATGAAGCAGTCAAACAGCCATTCAGAATCAAGTAACAGTCTCTACAAAGCCACAACTATTGCAGAAATCTACCCTACCAAATTCTGAACCAATGGCAATTAAACTGGAAATTACAACATGGTGCTGAATTACTTTGCACACAATGCTGGAATTTGTTGGTTTTGATTAGGTTGGCAGGTTGGCTGAAGGTAATGCAACATATACAGAAGGTATCTTCGAAACGAGGACAACTTAAAATTTACTTGAACTCAAAAATTAAAAGTAAATATTATCCTCTCCCTAAATAACTCTGGAATATAGACATTTCGCAGTTAAGCTGTAACTACATGGAAGGTCAATCAAAGTTTGTATTTCAGTATAAAATTGACATCTTTTCCTATGTTCTCAATACTAGACAGTAATTTTTCTTAGAGTCTTATCTTCTGAGCTTACCAGGTTAAAAATGTTAAACAGATAATCCACTACCCCTCACATCAGCCAACTACAAGATACTAAAAGGAAGTAGAATTGGGCTGGAAAGTGAAATAAATAGTTCCAGTCAAGAAAATAGTTTCTCACATATACTGACTACATTATCAGCCTCTTCTTCTACCTCATGTCGCACTCACTATCTGTTCAGGACCATCTGCTTGTGCTAATTTAAGGGTCAAGCAATTAAGACATGAGAGTCTTCCACATATCTGGGTCACAGTTATTCAGGAGAATGACTGGTATTCATTAGTCACATGTAAAATTAACTGCATTATATGCTAGACAGAGACAGGCCCATCAATAGTACTGAAAATAAATCCTTTCTTTTTTCTGAGGTATTCAACATTTATTATAAAAATGTATTTAATTAGAGATGGGATTAAAAATAAAGACACTCTTTGGAGAAAACAGCTTCAATTCTTTAAGTCAATATTTCTTATATATATATATCTATGTTTAAAACAGAGTTTCAGCCATTGGGAACTGCAGGAAATTCTATCTTCTGCTACTTTTATTGAATCCCCAAAGACAACAGGATTATATTAATTGTGCATATTTACCTGGGACCACTGTCTCCAGCTCCATGTTAATGCTCTGGCATTAATGATATTCCCAGTGCCCTGGCAAAGCCTGTCACTGTCCCTCACTCCCTCTCCCAGAGAGGAACCAAAGAACCTATGCTGAACATCAGCACAAAAGGCTGAATTCCTTAGAGCATCCAGGAGGCTGCCAATGCCTAAAACTGGCAGCATGTTGTACGGGTTTCATCTGGGACAGAGTTAATTTTCTTGCTAGTAGCTAGTGCAGAGCTGTACTTTGGATTCACAAGAGGGTTTCACCTATCCCTGTCCCAAAAAGGTTATGGCATGCTGCTTATCCACACAGCCAAAGGGAAGGGCTAGGAAACTTTAAGCGAAAAAAAATGCTTTGCTTTCCTGTGGTATTTCAGTTTGTTAGCTATTTCATCAGTCACAATGTTTCATGTGCTGCTTTTAAACGTATACCTGCAATGTATCAAACAGTGAGGCAATTACTCATACTAGTTTTACTAACCCTTTGGTTGCTATCATTCATGAAAGCATCCTTGATTCTGCTACGCCTGCACCCATAGAGTTGAGTTCTAGGAGTGAGTTAAAAAACAATCTGCACCCAGACACAAAATCAAGGGTGAACACAACCAAAACAATATGGTGGTTCATACTTAAGTCTGGGAGATATTCTGAGTTTGAGAAAGAACAGGATGTTTCTTTTGTCTTATCATCTGAGGTAGAGTCATGGTGGGAGAATATTGTCTCCCACCACCTGCAAAACACTAGCTTACATAGCTCTACAACCAAAGGCAACTTGAAAGCAAACAGCTAAAATCAGAGGCCAT
Organism: Actenoides lindsayi; assembly: GCA_025331215.1. Classification (NCBI taxonomy): domain Eukaryota; kingdom Metazoa; phylum Chordata; class Aves; order Coraciiformes; family Alcedinidae; genus Actenoides; species Actenoides lindsayi. The sequence continues at coordinate 29,194 of WTSP01020253.1, forward strand.
AAACATTTAGCTTTACATGTGTGGTTTTTACTGATTTTGTCCTTAAGTTAACTGCACAATTACATTTTAATGGAAAATACACGTTTTGCATTGTTCTAACAGTGCAATAAAAAAGTTACTGTAGAACAGAGTGGACTTTAAGTAGGCACAGAAATGTCAAAGGGTAATATATTGGCCCTGTATATAAAGATATCACATGTTCTATTAATATTAATATTTAATTTATAATTAGGGAGAGAAAAAAATCTGTGTTCCATCAGACACCTAACTACTACAGAACTCATTTCTAATTCATCATGAATTCATTTTTTTTATGCTTTAGTCTCCAATTATGTTTTCACCACAATAACAGCAAGCATTTGAAACATTGCTAAATTCATCTTAGGGAAATTTTTGTCATTTTTTTGTGACTGTCTTACAATGACCATGAAATCTATGAGCTGTCCGCATATGGTATTTTCTACATAGCTTTGGATGATCTTTTTTTATTCCAGTCTTGGGAAGCACCATGACCAGAAGGCTGTGGTAGAACACACAGTTGAGGCAATTGTGGTGTAAGTTTCTTACAGCTTGTGATTAATGGACTGTGTGATGAGCCTTGCTCCTGATTCAGCTCATTGATTTTTGCAGGCTTTCTTTAGAGATGCAAGAAGCGGGCAGGAGAGCAGGACAGAAAAAAGCATTGAGCAAGTCACTTCTGACAGAATCCTCATTAAGTCCATCCTCCCACTCTGTTGGCAGCACTGCCAACACTCAGACTCCTTCTTGTTCCTACTTACCAACCCTCCTACTGACTGCCATAACTTGTGTAGTTGATCTGTTTAGTGCACAACATCTACATGACAAAAGTGCTTTTCCTAATGTCTGAAATATTGCTGTACTTCAGGACCCTACTAGTACTGAACAGAGAAGATATAACTCTTGATATACACTGGTGGAGATCTTCACCTTTTTCACATCAACTTAATACTGTTCATTGCCTTGTAACTCCCTCAGATCATGCTGTGCAGTTGATCATTCATTTTACTACAAAGAAATTTCTTCCTCTTGAGTAGCATCTTCTTTGTCATAGCCAGTTTCTCCATTTTGCAGAGATCATGTTCAATTCTAACCTTGTCTTATGATATTCTTGCAGTCCATCCCAGCTTCAAATCTAATAACCACTCATGCTATTCCTTCATCCAGGTCATTAATAAATATGTTGAGCTGTGTTAGAGCGTAGACAGGTCTCTGAGGAATCCCAGTCAGCTCTTTCTTTCGTTTTGACAATTGATCACTGGTAGTTCTGGAAATACAATTTTCAAAACAGCCTTGGATCCTCCTTATGAATTTCTTCCCCATTATGTTTCACAAGCTTGCTTATGAAACTATCATATAGAACAGTGTTAAAAACCTTATCAAAGTCAGGGTGTGTGACACCTACCATCTATTGTGTAACCACAAGGTCTGTTACCCTGGGGAGGATTTGAGAAGCAAGTTAGATTGGTTTTAATATCATTTGTTCTCAACAACTCCATGCTGTTAGTCATTTTCCTCTCTTCAGGGCCGTTGACTTGGACTTTAAAGCTCTTGACAAAAGTCACATAATATTGATAGTAATAGTAGGATCCATCCCACACATAAAAATAATCTTTGTCCTAAATTCCTTTATTAAAATTTTACAGAATGTGAGAACTGACATTGCCCAGGTATCAAAGACCATAAACACACAAATAGTCAGTGATCTGTAACTTTTAAATTAGACAAGTATGAGGGCAAACAAATAATAAATCTCCAGTGTCTTAAAAGAGACCAAATTAATTTGGATGAATAATTTCAGTTGTCATACTTATAAAATTCTATTATTTAAAACAAAAAATACCCAAACCACAACAAAAAAACCCCAAACAACAATAGCGCTAGTAGTGCTGAGCCTTTCAACGAAATGTGATTAAGTGAGAAAGGCTCGTTTTAAGTGGACTAAACACTATGATGTCCTATCTTTACTCAGCACTCACTATTTAAATGCTTATTTACTGCAGTCTGAACTCGGGTTTCAGATTAACATCAACGTCACCTGAAAGCATTTCTATTTGTTTTGCTTTATCAGAAGCATTCTGCAGAATGTGGCCCACAGATGCCAGATGGAGGTCCATTTGTCTGCTACAATTTCCTACATGGCACTCTGAAAAAAGCTTCCCATTTGTTCTACAGGATGCATGCTCATGGATCCATGTTCTGGACCTAGCCTGAAAAGCACCTATTGAGATCACAACTTTCTTCTGCAGTCCTTCAGATGCAAACTGTAATTAGGCTGTGGTTGTATGAATGATTCTGGCAAACTGCTTCCTGATGAGCTGTTCCCTAAGAACCCTAGCTGTCAGACTAAGACAAAGGCATCTCATTTGGTACCACAAGGACACATCAAGTCATAACAGAGGAATGTATGTATATGGCACAATAAGTTATAGGACTGCATAAACACTGTCAATTGATCACTTTGCTCTTCTCATTGCTGATGTTCATTTCAGTCTGTTGCAGTTTCAATAAGATGAGGAGGTTACCACTGAATTACTTCCAAAATGTTCTATTACATTTCGAGCATGAAAGGCTGACTCTGTAAGCGACAATCAAGTATGTCAGTTACAACCAAGGATGCAATCTCAATGGAACCATCACACTACCAAGACAACTTGCACCATACAATGAAAGACTGGATATAAGTCCAGAGTCCAAGTCTATTTGAGGTGCTTCACAAGCTGAAGTCCTACCCACTGATAGTTTTACACCTCTTTCTCATGTAGAAATATACCAGAGTAATCTAAGAACCATGAACTCCTAAAATAAAAAAAACTCACTATGTAAAGAGGTAAGCTCCACACTTCACAAGAACAGTTTTGATTGATTTGTATATAAATAGAGAAACTGAGAATAGTTGAAAGATGCAATCTCAAAAAAAACCCCCAAAACTACTTAATGTAGACTTGTAAAAGGCAGCCACAGGGCTTTGTTTGCATTTACATTCATAAGCACTCTCATCCTACTTTTAAGTATCTTATCAGAACAACTTCTTCTTTACCTCTGCAGCTTCTATTATTTCCTCCAGCTGCTATTCTAAAAAATCTCATGTTTGAAATCTAATCATGTCTGAAAGTATCCAGTACACAGCTTGTGTTTTTATTACTAGTTAGCCTAAGAAATCAAAGAGAAATGACTACAGTGCTCCCTTAAGACAATTCTGATATTGAAGAGTAATGAAGGGTGTTGTAGGAAGAAGGGGAGACATCACATTAAGGATTAAGTTGAAGTTAAGGACTGGGCTTTGAAATGTTCTCAATATGGAAGAACTTACTCTCAATAAGCCCATGTCTAAAAGACAATAAATTGAGCCTGAAAATAGGTTCTCAGCATTTCAAAAGGAAGGTTGCAGTCAAAATTGGTAGTGTGTGAGTAGGTTTGGTTCAACTGCAAGGCCAGAAATACAACAGAAGCCACTCTAAAAGCAGGGGAAAAAAACAAAGGTATTCCTGGAAGATGTAGTGTTGGGCAGAGTACTTCTGTGCTAACAGACCTAACTGGAACTAAAGTTTAGGGAAGGACAAGTAGACAAAGCTCCTCATGATAAGCCTCCCTTTCCTGCCTGTGACAGAGCCCAGCTTGATGGATGCCCTGAGTCATCAGATGCTGAACTGAGTCATCATCTACTACTGCTGCCCTACAAGTTTGTATGCCCAGCTGAGCTTAACAGTGAATGTTTATTCCAAAACATGTAAAGTCTGCTAAAATTAGTTCAGAAATGTTGAGTGGAAGGCAGTCTCTCACAATGACAAACGAGGGTCAATTGTTTATAAAAAAACCCTCAAACTCACATACAACTCTAGAGGATCCCACAGCAGATATTATCAAAGGTTTAAGAGCTCAATCATTTCATTTGGATCCATTCTGCAAAGCAGATCTCCTTGTAGATCAACATAAGCTGTGCAGAATAAACACAGGCTTAAGCATAACAAATAGAATATGGATGTCCTTGAAATATTTCAAAAATTCACCAAATCCCCTTAGTTCCTGGCTCCAACCCCACACAAAATGCCAATATTTATCTATAATTTTCAGAATTATATCCCTTGAAAGGGAAAGCCAGTCATTCTTACCAGTGCTCAACAGTTTGGAGAGTGATACCTTATTTCAGTAGCTGATTTTCATCTACATTTACAGCACCCAAATGCTACTGAACATATTCTCAAGATTCACAATAATCTGCAAGAACCGCACAGATAAGACATTGCAACTCTAAGCATGAGTCTCCAATGATCAAAGTGATTTTGGTAAGTAACTCCATCATGGAAATTGGCAGAATCTCCCCCAAGAAACAAGAAGAAAGCAGAGCAGGATAGGCAGTATTCTCAGTCAGCAACTGTAGAGGCCTTTGGCTGTGTCTTATTAGGCTTCCTGGAAAACAGTTTATTTCACAGCACAGAGTTTTAAGCTTTTTAATTCTTTCCTTAATATATATATTTTATTTATATATATATATAGTATATATAGTATATATACTATACAGGCCAAGGATTATTGCGCAGGTAAGGGCACAAGATAAACTTTCAATCCAGAAAAATGCAACCTCATTTAGCACTGGTTCCCTCCAAGGCTGGTCAGCAGCGGAACCCCTCTGGCTCTAACTCACCCTCCCAAAACGCAGATGTTTACAGTATATATTTTGCAGCTCTTGGGCCAAGCCTTGTAGCCCTGGCAGCTGGAGGGTGCTGTGAAGGTACAGCACATGAGGATTAGGAGTGCCCTACCACAGTACTTCACCCAGGCAGGACCTCCCCTCAGCCAGGCACAGCCCTCAAAAGCCCCGAGGCGACTGATACCCAGGGAACCCAGCCAAGCCAGGGGACTGTTTCCTCTCAGGTCAGGACTAGGGCCCTGACTGAGCTGAAATGGCACCCCTGGGTGCCACTGGTCTAGGAAATTCAGTTCTGTGGGTGCCTCCAGGGCCCAAGGATTCTGGGCAGCCAGGTTTCCAGCGACTGCATATCTTGTCGTCACAACATTTGGGATCCATGGACCATTTCAGTCAGAAACGGCCAGGCTTATTTTCACCAAAATTCTCAGCATTCTTCCTTACCAAATTTACATGTGGGAAGCAGTTTGAAAATAAACAGGAATTATATTAAGACAAAATTCAAACTTGCACTCCAAACTGAAGTGAAATTTTGGCATTGCCTGTGAGCCAAAATTCTGAATGAATTCTGCCTTTAATCAAACAAGAACAGGATCTTTGGGTGTGATGCCTCAAGCAATGATGTGGCAGCTCCTCCTACAATTTAAGAAACTTGCCCCTGATCAAATTATGAAGCCTAAGGCAGAGGTCTGAGAAAAACCCAAGTCCCTATCTCATCAAATGCTCCTTTTGGTATATACTTTCCTGCAAGGTTTATATTGAATCCCTATGTTTTCATTTCCCCAGTAGGGTAAGGAAAGTATTAACTAACTTTACTCTTAAGGCCTGAAGTGTGTAACTCAATCCTCTTCACAAGGGAAAACAGTGACCACAAGTCAGCAGAGGTCTGTCTTCACTGACTGCTACCAGGTCCAGGTTTAAAAATGGGCTCTTTAGAAAATCTTTAGACTGCAAAGTAGCTTTGCAACTAACAAACAGTATTTACCTAGCTGTAAAATTAACAGTTAAATTTATTTACCCTATTTTACAAACCAAGTAACCATATCAATCTGGAAAGACAGTATAACAAACATAGTTCTCAATAAAGAACTGTAAATTAAAGATACTTCACTTGCTGACTGATGATAAAAAAAACAAGTAAAACCATACACTTTTATTCTAAGTGCACTTAGGAATATGACTACTTTTTCCATCCTACAGCAGGTTATATGCAACTCTGTTTCTAAATTGACACCTCCACACAAACATAAGCAATTACATTGTCATTATTCTACTAGACTTTAATTAGCTGCTTGCATTAAAGGCACCCAGAGATTTCTCTCAGTGTAAGGGTCTGTAATTAGTGTAATTAAGATAATATTTTGATTACATGGCTTCAGTCTTTTAGGCCACATAAGGGGAAAGTGAGCACATTTTAAAATGACTGTCCTCTGGAAAAAAAAAATAAATGAAACAAACAAAACCAACATTCTGATGGAGCCATTTGTTCTGCATCATCACACTGGCCCCTCACTCACACCATGTCACCATTGCCTGGTAAGCTGCATCCAGCTGCTAAAAGAGGACTAAAGTGGGCCTTGCAGAAAGACCACCTTTTGTGTGGAACAGTTGAATTACAGCCAAAGTTTATTAGATGAGAAACATGAAGGTTTATCTGATTTACCACCTCATCCTGACAGTTAAAAGCATTTTCATTGTTAACTTGCTAAAGGTACAGTGCAGTGGGTGAAATGTGCTCCAGCTCCCCACATTTTCATTCTCAACTATGTTTTCACTTCAAAGTTTGGTCCCTAATGTAAAAAGCTCAACATCTCTCTTCCACTTTCATTTTTGTCTTTATCCCCAGTTTTACTAAGAAATGCAGCTCACTTACAGAAACTGAAAGCCAGAGCAACCTCAGAGGAGAAACGTGCTACAGAGGGAGACAGATATAGCATCCTGCATTTGAATCAATGTTCTTTGCCCTGACTTATAGTTTGAACAAACCTTGGTAGAGTCATCAATACAAAATATGTTCCTTCTTGAATTGTTATCTTTCCATTTTAAAAAGTCTGAAGCATGAATTGGGGGTGACACATACCACTTTTCTCCTCCTGAGCTAAAAGATGTGTTTATCTTTTCCCATTTTAAGAATGACACTTCAGTCTATTATATAAAATAGAGACCTTAGCTAAAACACACAAATGCAAGTGGCAGTTAATTCATTCTCAATATACAAAATCTGATAGCAACATGCATATGTAATTCAGCTGAGGTCTTCCCTACCCTGAGTGATAATTCAGCACTGTATCTGAATGTTTGAATGCTTACTTTGAGGTTTAATAACAGAAATAACAAAAAATAATAATTAAAAAAAATCCTTAGAAATATTTTAGAGCCCAATTATTGCTCAGAAATGAAGAAACACCAGTGAAGAAGAAGAGTCTCCAATTCAAATTCTTGGAGGTTTGAACTTCGGGGAATTGGAATTCAGTCTAAACTCTGTAGGACAAGCAAACAGCATTCCCTGATATCTTGCCTCGTTCTATCCTTAAGATAACAAAAGCACTTCTGATGACAGGTTTCAGCAATCCAGAGGATCAACAGTGCTATCAACATCCTTCCACTGAATGGACTGGCTTGTGGGGTTAGTCTCTTTAAAAGTCACCATTAAAACTCAAACAGACAGAAAATTAATTCCTATTGCAAAGAGTAAGATGTAGAATCTCTGTGCAGATTTCTGTAACTGTGCTTTCCCCTCCAGCCCATCAAGCTGAAGAGATGCAGACCAGTGTGGCTCTGGTTGGAAGAAAACTTTCATATTCCCACACTAAGGGCTAGACTAACAAGCATTTCCAGGCCTGAAACCTGCCTACAGAGTTATAATTTCAGATCCCATTCTCTTAATTTTCTCAGAACAGTTGTCCCAGTTCTCATCTCTAGATTCATACAGCTACAGCTGCAAAATGCCATTATGAGAAAAATCAGCATAGAACTGTCAAGCACTCTTAAAGTTATGGATATATTAAGCTATTTCTTCTTCAGGATTTATTTCTTTTAATATGGAAGAATTTCAAAGAGTTTTTATAACTCTAGAGCAGAGCACCAAAAATGTCTTTACCTAACTTCTATGCTCTAAATCACTTGCAAAAGCAATTCATCTCATCAGGCACTCCTGTATTTCCTGGTTTTCCCACAATTCTTATTATATTATCTTGTCAAATGAGTACATCTCACACAGTTTTTATGTTCCTGGAGTGAATAATTAAATGCTATCATCACATACACCAAAACAACCCTAAGGTTTAAATTACAATTCTGGATATTCCAAATTGGGGAAAGGTGGGCAGGAGGAGGCTAGTTTAGTCCTTTGCAGACACAAAGGCAAGCTTATGGCTACACTTCAGCTCATCTGCCATTCTAAAAAAGGGATGATTTATTGTCCATTACTTCTACACATGATTAGTACCTGAATGAATAAAAGGTTTCCCGAAAGATATTGTCTGTAAGATACCTCTCACAAACTAATAAGAAACGGTGCTAGAGAATTCCTGGAGAGAGAGATGATTCCTTTCCTAGCTCCTTTAATTAAAGGCAGGTTACCTATAGGCAATTGAGTCTGCTTCTCTCACATGTCTGACATTTTTCTCATTCAGGGATAACATGTGCACTGTATCACTGAACAGAAAATATGGCCATTGTAGGTACCTGCCTTGAGTAATTTAGCAGTGGCAGTCTGTCAGATACCTCTGACATATCAAAAACATGTATTTAGTTCAGTTGTCCTCTGGAAACTGGTAAAGCAAAAACAGATGATGTTACATACCAGTGGTAGATTTCAAGATCTATGCAAGTATCCAGAAACTCATCAGAATATTTTCCCTGAAAAGCCTTTAGAAGAGAGATATCTAGCAAAGAAGATTCCTTCCTCATGAAGGAACATTATACACATAATATTCTGCAATCGGTTTCCCTCAAGCCGCTGAAAGCTTGAGATGTGAGTGCAAATGTTAGAAGAGCAAAAGAACACCCTGCCACAATGTCAGCGCAGAAAGGTGCAATCAAAAAGCAAATGAGAAATCCCCAGCATAGCTGAATTTACCACTCAGATTATTCACCTATCTGCTACTTGGACTCAGATCGCAGAACTAAGCCAGTTATTTGTACATCCGAGGTGAACAGAAGTTGGCTAGAACCCAGTGTAACTGTTGTTCAGGTAAGGTTTGACTATGTGGGTTTTACTCACAGCAAGGCTGCTGTTCCTACAAACAAGATGCACCACATGCCTTTTTCTCCATGTATCAGGCACCCATCTTTCCTTGCCTGCCTGGCACATTGACAGCAGTTCATTTTCAAGCAACTCTTTTTAAGACCATGTAGTATTGTCCACCTTCTGACAGTTCACAAAAATCTGGCTGCATGAGCAACTCACACACACAATATTAATAAGGATTTTCATTTATCCACCAATATGCATATATCCTTCTGTATCCATACAGCAAGTCACTATATTCAAACCACTTGCTTGTTTTTAGCCTATCATGTTATTAGCATTCCTCTCCAATACTGTAATCATGGACACCAAGAGTCACCACTTAATGGCCACTCTGAATACAAAAGCATTTCATTACTGCTTCCCTAAGAGTTCTAGTTCATACTACGCCTAAACAGAAGCTAAAGCATTCCTATATATCTACTAAGCAGGTGAATATTTGCTAGATGCATGAGATGACCATTAAGAGAGATTTTGAGCTCTCATGAACTGTTGTGCCTAAAATGCACCTTTGATAAGGTGATGCTATTTTAAGTACCACTTAGATACAAAACATTATGCACAATTGGTATTACTGCTCTTCTTTCATTTCCTTCAGTGTGACAGTAAATTACAGAGAGGCAGCACGTAGTACAAGAACCATCTCTCCTACTTAAGTTACTTCACACAGCTTCTCTATTTTAAGTCAAAGGTAGTTAGGTTAGTTGTTTAGGTTGTTCCACGTTAGTTGTTTGCTGCTATTTTACTAACAGAGCAGGTTAGATGCACTCACCCTTCTAAGAATGCAAGTATGCTGAGACACTGTAAAATGCACATGATGCATTTGTCCAGCAAAACTAAATGGCTCAATAAATATGGCAGTGAAAGGAAGGTCAAATTGTCCTCCTTTTATGTGACTAATTATATACAGATAAACAGTTAAGTTGCCAATTTGAATCCATTTATAGCAGCATATTTTCATTAAGCAGAGGTCAAAAATGCACAATTTTCATTCAGTTATGAATGGTGTAGATATGAGACTCTGATTAGCAAGATAGCTCATGTGAATTGTAAAGAATATTTCCATGGGGAAATTTGCTTTTTAAGATCTCTCTCAAAGCCCAATACTTCAGACAAAGTAATAACATTTTCTTATATCCATTCAGAAGTAGAGATAGGATTCCTTTAAGATAGGAATAATGCCTTAAAAAAAAAAAAAAAGACAAGGTTCAAAGTCAAATGACATTATTGTTATGATCTCTACAGTCTATATCCTAGAAGGCAGAATCCTTTGAGGATAATGACCCTTTAGAGAGCCAACTAAAATCAGATGTCTGTTCTGCTGTTCATCCACAAGGTGCCAACTGCTGTAGCAAGAATAAATGAAAGCATAAAGACTGCTCAAAATCTATACAACGTCCAAATGTCTTAAATAATTTCTAATTTTTACTTGATGGATGAGTTGATAAAGCATTGCATCCTCATACAGAAACCAAAATATCCAAGCCATGTCTTTCCTTTGCTAAATCATTTTAAAATACCCAGTACAAACACTTTTTTGTGATCCACTCATGCCCCTATCACTCCTAGCAGAAATAAAAACAAGGGAAGCTGTCAGGGCAAGCCTATTGATCCAAATATCCACACAGGTACTGGGCGTTTTTATTCTGTTCCAGGAAAGAAATTCAATCAATTGATACTGTGCTATAGAAGAACACCCTCTTCAATTTTACCACATAAATCAAGATGTACACCAGAATGACTCCTATTCTTCCACCTTCTCTTGGTGGAATTGCATTAACAGAAATAACGCCACCACCTAACTCAGGCATTGCAAATACTCTGTGGATGGATGGACGTGAAGTCTTTCATTAGTGAATTAAAGTATGGAGCTCACTAAATTGATATAAAATGACTAAGTTTCTGTTTTACTTTGAAAACCATTTGAAAACTGAAATGAATCCTTTCCTAGTGGGCATTTATCATCCTGTTATATTCACCTGGGGGATGTTAATGATTTTGGACTACTGCCTCCAGCTCTTACTTCACCTCCAAGTGGGTATTATGTGATGGCAGTGCGCATTTCATAAAGATGTATTGCTGATTATATTTCCATTACAGAATATAGCCAAGTCTGACTTCTAATTTTCCCAGACTAATCTTCCACTGAGAGCTTTCCGGCACTGATGAGTTCATTGCAGAGAAAGGATTTCTTTCCACTCCTCCTTCAATTCGCATAAATACATGTCCAGAGTGTAAGAGTAAGTTAATTAGGTTTGTCCACAATAATTAGAATACTGACACAACCTCTTTAGTTTAGCAAAGTGCTCTTCACTCAATTATTCTTTTAGCTTTATAGAAGCTCAATCCCCCTTTCAGCAAAACACCTCAAAAAAAAAAAAAAAATCTTAGACTAGGGGCTTGTATCTCCCAAAAAGCATCTAAGAATGTATTTGAAAGTACTACACAGACACTGCTGAAAAATTAAAGGCTTAGACCTAGTCAAAATAACAATTCTGTGCTGTATATAGATTCTTTTCCTTTATGCTATTACTAAATTAACATGTAAAGAAATACACTAGGGAATGATACCACTTTGAAAACATCATGCTTGCCAATCAGATATTGGATTCATGCAGCCTTTGGCATTTGCACAAGGAGTAAATTTCCTTATCCAAATGATGGTCTTAAAAAAAAGAAAGTCACTTGCCTTTCAGTTCTGTTTCTCAAATTTTCTAGTACAAAATAATAGCCTGTTGAGCAAACTATCACCTCCAGTTTGGCTGTAAAGATAAGCTTGCTTGCTCTGGGCTCTGTTTATTCTCTTCCTATATCTGGAATTATATTGTTTGATTACTGATTCTTATGCAGGGGGAGTTATACTTGAGCTGTTTATTCCAAGAAACAAGGAATATTTCCTATTGCTGAACTTGAATAGAAGTAGCTAGGACATACCGGAATATAAAACAGTGAGGGTACGCTCAAAACAGCAGCGAATTCTGAATCGCACTCAGAGCAAGAAAAATAAGAGGTACTTATTGCATGAGTCACACTAGCTGCATATGATGACACCTCCTGAGTTATGTTCTAGTATTTGGTTTTAATTATTAATGTGTTTTGCTCTGTTGAGATTTATTTAATAATTTTCACAGATCCATAAAGCTCATCTCAAATTAGCAGCACAGATTTCTTGTCAAGGCTGTTCTGCATTTCCTATTGTTTAGAACATTAACATTCAGGTGAAATATTTGTGTTTGACCCAGTTTTATAATTCCCTAAAAATGTAAATATGTTCCTGTAATTGCCTTCACCAAATACTATTGAGTTGAGTAATGGAAAAAAAACCCCATTGTATATTATGAAATACAAAGCCAACAAATACACAATCCAAGAACAGCAGCATGGGGAACATACTAATCTCCACATGGAAAGATATGTTAAACATCACTGCATTTTTATTTTTTTTTAAGTATGTTTTCTGTATAGATATTTGTATGAATTCATGTTTGTCCAAAACTGTCAGAACCACACTGTATCAAGTCCTAAGGTATGTCTCCGTCTAAGCAAAGATGGTATGCAACATCCACCTGTAAATAATACTACAAGAAACCAGCTGAATCCTGGTACAAACATGCAGGTAAATTAGTTAACCTGGAATGATGTTCCTAAGATTGGTTCACTAGTGAAGTCACATGCACGGGATTCTGGTACTATGTTCTCCTTTTAGCTGTGTACATGGCCTGCTAGGTGTTACTGGTCTTTACCATGCTTTGTGCCTCAGTTTCCTCATATGTAAGATACGGATACTGCTCTTCTCCTTATAGTGCTTTGAATGTATTCTTGAAAAGAAAAATCCTAAAGAATCTCTATGATAGGGATATGTATGAATTAGAGAAACAGGAGAACATTTATTTTTGGCTCTAGAGTCCTGAAAAGCAGAGCAGTACCCTTTTCAAATTAGGGCTGACACTTTAGCTGGAATTGTATATTCAACTGAAGCCAAAGTAAAATATACAACAGATGTGCTCTTCATTTTCCATGTTATGCATCATTACTAGGTGATTAAGTATGATTGTACTTTTCAAACCTGTTAGCATTGCAGAACCATGTAAAAGAATCACAGATCTCCAGTCAGTCAACAAAACTGTCCATCAGAAAAAATATAAGAAATTAGAAGGTGTAAAGTCTGAATATCCATCACATCTTCCAATAAAAACCATCAGGGTTTAAGAGCTGGAAGAAGGAGCATTTGTGCTGAACAACTCTATATTCCCCACTATTTAGGGAGTTTTGAAGGGAAGACATGGGGAAATTATCTGGAACAGAGGTACATCAGCCCCATTAAGAAATACTCAGCTTTGTAAATAATTAACAACTATCACATTAGGGACATGCCTTCCATTTCATTCTTCCTGGAATCATAGCCTATCCAGTAAAGTGCATGGTCACATGGAACAGTCAAGGTTCTCTATATGGTGTTAGGTGTTTAATAACTTTCTCTTCTAAGAGAAATTATCACATACTACAGCACTTAATTCAGTCTCAAGAAGGGGATTCTTTGCCCTTTAGAGATCAAGTAGCTTCTTAGCTCCAGGAAAGGCTACACAGTGCTGTGCAACAAAAAACAGCACACACTCACAGAGCATCTAGTATAAGGGAATCAAGTTTTAAAAAGATCTTTCCACAGATTCACTTTTTTTACCTCTCTGACCAGGAAAGGAACATCACATAACTAAAACCAGAACAAAACACCCCTGCAAGTAAGATAGATCTTCTACAGATTGGATAATAAATTATGAAGTTTAAGAATTGATTCTCTTTTCACAAAAGGGAAATAACAATAATAAACTAAAGTGATAATAATTTAAGGGAATTCTTTTTTTAATTTCTGTGATAAAGCAAACCACACAATGCATTTCATGCAAACATTTTTAAAGGAACACACTGTAATACCACAGCTCCAGTATCTGCTATTGACTTCTCAGGTCATTCGTAGGGTTCTCAAGTATGTAATGTTTTTTTTGTAATAAAGTCTGTATTTGGCAAAGCACTAACAACATGCTTAATTGCATATGATCTAGATTTGCCTACATATGTAACACTAGGCTGATAAAAAGGCAACTCATGCCTTTCACTGTTTAGACTGAAAATCTGAAAACAGTTTGCTTAAGAACAGAACAGCATCTAGCATAATTAGGTCACTCTTTACATAAGCATCTGCTTAACTTGAACATTCATATTTCACTCATCCATCTAAATCTTGGGAGTCACTTTCACTTCAGCAGGTTAGGAGTATGGAATGGTTACAGCATTTTCCTAGGACCAGAATGTCAACAAAATGTGACTTGGTTAGTTACACAGTACATGAAAAGCATGAATCACTTTTTCCAGGCCTGTATTTATGGATTGGAATACACAGTAGATCTCAGATGCACTTCTTGTGTATATCATTCTGAAACTCATTTTTAAACTGAGTACTTAAGATATGTTCATCCACTAGTACACAGGTGATATTCAAAAAGTGTTACTCATTTACAGTTTGCAGATCCTTAAAGAAAATTGAGTCCATTTAAGAGGATCTTTAACGTAAAAGAAAACCCAACAAGTTATTTCAGAGTTTTTTCATAATAGCTGCATGAAAAAATAATCAATAAATGAGAAATTGTGAGCATTTCACTCTTCAGGGAGAAAAGGAATGAGAAACAAAACAGCATACTGAAAATTCACAGGAGCACTCTCTTTCAGCTAGGGGAAAACTGGCTAGAGTAGTTTCTTGATATTGTGAAAAAAATAGCCAGTAGTTTACACCTCAGACAGCTCTTTAAAATTTTTCTCTAATTTATTATTATCAAAAGTTAATGAATATTAACCAAAAAGTTATCAATGGAGACCTATTAGCCAGTCCTTCCTTTTCCTAAAATCATTAATGGCTACATCTCTGAAGTTAAAGATCTAGACAACTAACACAAGGTCTCATCATGAGCACAGAAGTCATGTCTGTATCCCCATCTCTTTAGATGCCCTCAAAGCTGACAACAATTAAACTGAACTGCTATGAATTGTTCTTTCTCCAAACACACATAATGTAGTTCCTGTCCTGCATTGAGGGGCATAATGTGCTATTCTTCATCAATAATGCTCTGTTGCTGCTTATTAAACAAGATGTGCACCGTGTACTGGCAAAATAACAGTCAGGAGCCTGATGCCTACTTTCCAGTCCTTTTCAATTCCTTTTCAAAACTGTGAAATTTTAGGATGTGGACAAGAAACTCACTAGGCTCAGACCATATGACCAACATGGGGAAGACATTACCATCTTGTGCACCCTAGAGAGAAAAACAATATATGCAGGTATTTCATGTGGAACTTATGACAGGGATGCTACAAATATTCATTGAAGTGCTTCTCAGTGAGGCTCTGCATCACATCTTGAGCAACTTGTTGTTGCCAGCAGTATTTTTCTGTAGCAGTATTTTTCTGTACCACCCCTTCCCCACAGACTGCAATCTCTATCCCATCACCCCGGGAAGCACTTCTAGTACCAAGCAGCCTGTCTCTGAGACTGCCCAGGTGCACCCTCATGAAACCAAAAAAATTCCATCATTGCCACCTGAGCACAGAAGGGACTCCAGAGGGATTTTATTTTTCCTCAATGTGCAGTCAAGTATCATCTCAGTCTGTGGCTGTAAAACACCTCTAGATTTTAGCCATGGCCTCTGATAATTTTGTATTTCCTACTCTCCCAGAAGGCTGTCTTTACAAGCGTCCATAGGGAGCTAGGAAAAGAATGAGGGAGTAGATACATGAGAGCTGCTGGTATCCCACAGTCCTGCATGCTGGGCATCCTGCTGTATCAAGGTCCTGGGGGCTGCTGAGAGCCTGAGTCACACTGCACAGAGCTCCTTCAGCAGAGCTGTTTGGTGGCTGACATGGTGGCCCCCTGTCAGTTAAAAGAGGAGGTCGGCTTCTATTTGCCTTTTTGCACCTTCAGTAGCAATTAGTTGGGGCTAAAATGTTGCTGATACTCATTGTCTAAGTGCACATCAGGGCTCTACAGAGCTGTCAGAAAAATCAACAAGACCAGAAGCATATTTCTAGGGGCATATTTGGCACCCCAGCTCCTGTTTCTGATTCTCAAGGCAGGTAAACTCTTCTGTTTCCCAGCTCAGGAACATAACCCATTTAGTTAGCTGAAAATTATAAGCATACTAGTATTAAAAATGCTAGTACCCTAGGAAGCAAGAAAACCTACTCTGATCTACAGAAAAATTGCTTCCAAAAGTACCCAGTGTTTGACAAATTGAACGCTTTGATCAACTTACACAGAATTATAGAAGCTAACAAAGTTTTGCTGTGGCTAGTCTAGGGCACTTGGTGTGCATAGCAGCTTGGTTTCTGCAGGAGACTAAAGTAATGCAGCTCCAGACTGTCAGAAAACCTTGCTAATTATGTCATAGCACTATGGTTAACTAAAGAATGCAGAGCGCTCTTTACTTTCTGACTAAATTTTTAACTCTCTGAGTGAATAAGGTCTGTTCTGCCAAGACAATTATTTCTAACCAGTTTTATTTGCTTCCATCACAGACTAAATAGGTAACATAGATTATTTTTCTTCCAGTGGGCTGTTCACAGCATGAACACCTGCCATCTTTAGTCTGTTTTTATACAATATTTAGAGAGAAAATTTTGTTCCGGCAAACAATATTTAATTTAGAAAATGCTGTACTGACTTAGAGCTTTATTAACTTATTGAGATGAATATGGTTTTGGTCACAACAGAGTGCAGTGATGCTGTTTTAAACAAGTTTCCAGGTCTTTTTTCAGATGTTTTGTTTTCCCAAGGCAGAACTCCAATAGTTCATGTAAGTCAGCAGGAACAGTCCAAAGACAATGTGAATATATTAGTGCATATTGCCATTAATGCAGCAAATATATTTCCAACTAAAAAATTAAAGCCATATCCTTTCCATGACTGGTAATAAGTCAAGTAAAGTCCAAGCAGGTGAATTGTTTAAGCACCACAATAGAAAATACAAGTTACTTATTCATTTAAAAAAAAAAAATGGTTTTGATTAATGTTTTACACTGATCAAATGCTCAACAGCAAATTTTGGGCATAAAGTATGACGCACTTATAGTAGTAACTTTGGTGTTAAATGTTCCAGAACAAGTAAGATTTAGATGACTATGGCATTAATTCAGGCTGAAAAATGTGAAAAGTAACCCAGAACACTAAAGGCACCAAAAAGGTCGTATACACAGTATCTAAACAGTAGACTGAAATATCAACTAAGCTATTAGCAAATGTTAATACATTAATTGTCCACAGCAAAGGGCACTGGGTTTAGAAAAGGGCACATTGCTTTAAAAGCAAGTGCATGTGGCCAGACCACCAACTGCTTGAAAAGCAGCTTTTGCTGTGACCAAAAATACCACATACTTTAAGTCTAAGGCTTATATTTAGTCAAACCAAATAAAAACCAAATAATAAGGTAAACAAAAGACAAACAAGAAACTTTTTCACTTTCCTTGGATAGTACATTTGGCAAGCAATGCTAAGATTAGTTTTCAATGGCATAAGGCAGAATATGATGAACTTTTAAAATGCTATCTTTTGCCATTCACGCAAAGCACAATCCAGATTAATATGCAAATGTCCATTTGCTTAGGATCAGTTTTTTATAGGCAGAATAGCTATTATTGCAAAACTTTTGCCAATACAGATAAAGTGAGCTTTTGTAGGTTTCTTTGGACATGTAGGGGAGGTTAATTTTCATGCTATTCACATAATAAAATGGTATTTTCTCCTAAGGTAAACTTAGATTTAGAACTTGATCTTTAAATTAATGTTTGTTCATGACTTTTCATTCAATAAGACTGCCTCAGACACAGATGTAAGCAGTACCTCACAAATAAGTCAGTTTTAAATCAGGGTTTCTAATGTAAGTCATAAAGAAGTTGGAAACCTAACTTATTTAGCATTCTGCGAGAAATTTTCATGGCTCTGACCAACAACCTGGAGAACTTAAGGTCATGAAAGAATGAGCCCAGGAAGCCACTGTTGGTATATGTGTTACGAAATATGACAAAAATACGAAGTTTATTTCCAGACTGAAAATCCAAGGGGAGTTACAAGTTGTGCTTCATTTGTCTATGTACAGCCCTTTTTTCAAAGCTTCATGATTCGGTGAGGACAGAGATTGTAACTAGGAAACTCAGAGGTGATGCAATCTCTCTACTGTCATCCTCAAACACTGTGGCAACCAAGAGAAAGTTTTCCCTCACTTCCTGTAATGAGTATTTGCCTCTGACAATTGCATACATTTCTCTGAATTGCTGGGCAGAGACTACCTGAAGGGCAGTTACCACAGACTGCAAAACTTATCACACAGAATCAAAACAATGTTTCTACCTTTCACGTGACAGCAAGAAGAGTTATTTCTGTGCAGTCTTCATGTATTGAGTACCAAGCCAATGTTAAAGAACCACAAGACCTGCAATAGAGTAATTGGCAGGGAGCATAACAGGAATCAAATCTTTCAAATAAAGAATGTAAAATGCACATTTCAACTCTTAATAGATGGATAGGGCTAGTTTTGAATTCATGTCTCTATTCATGTATTCAGTTTTGTCTTTTCTTAACCTCCCAGACTGCAAAACAAGACCAAACAGATAGAATAGGTATTTTATACAAGGTCAACAGAAATGTCAAAATACATCAGAGAAAAAAAGAGAAACAGGGCATCAGAACATGATCTTAGTCACATGATGAGTATTGATATAGAAAAAGAGAATTAATTCTATATGAAGTCAAGGTCTCAAAAAACTCCAAATTTCAGTTTAGCAAAGTAATGATGTTAATGAGATTTTTTAAAGCGTGTTACACTCACAGGCTAAAAAAGTTGCAAATGCCAGCATCTCTGACTACCTTGGTATCATCCTCTGCTATCAAGCTTAATGCTTGTTGCTGCCACAATGGAATCCACTTCGCATGTGTTCACAGTCTTGGTTGAAATGTGAAAGACCTAAGCTCTTTTTGAACAAAACAGTAATTTCTAAGTGTAAGAAACCTTACTTGTGTGTCACATGTTAGTTGTGTCAACCAAAAGCAAGCTCAGTTGTTACTGTGTTTTTCAAGTCAGACATAAGAGATTCAGAGAAATAACAGAAGGGAGAAAAAACAACTCAATCACAACACAGCTTTTGAGAGGGTTAATTGTAACTTGTGTTGGGCTTCCTCAGCATTTTTTTTCTCTTACTAGTTTTCCTTGTTAATGGATGAAATAATCAAGTGTTACTTACAACAGATAGCATTAAACTAAATATCATTGATATTGTCATTTTGATCACTGGAAAATAATAAAAAAAGCCAACAAAGGAACAACTAGACAGAAACACCTAACACCAGCAGGAAAGTGATCTCAACTGTGACTGGCATTGTACAGCAAGTAATAAAATGTATGGGACTTTATACCTTCAGACTCAGATGTCAAAGTTCAGAGCATTTTTTATCATTGCTACACATTGCTGTCTCCTTCATATGATAGCAGTACAGACTACTTCACTGAGACATCTCTCTTTTTGGATTCCATACATAATTTTGTTTTAAGTCATTTTGTTTTAATACATGTTCTCCAGCAAGGTCTTTTGTCTATGGAGTCTAATGGAAGGCAATTAATCCCTGGCAAATAAAGCTTTAATCATATGAAAAAATGTCTAACCACAGCATTTATAATCTCTCAGAGCAGAATCTAATGCTGAAACTCAGCGCTCAAGTCCTAAATTTCGTTTCTAATGAATGTCAAACCCTGACTTCCTTTCAAGTGCAAGGCACGCGTTAGTCCTAACACACATGCTTCAGTGAAATACCTAGTCACAGCGTTCACCAAGACAAACACTGGGAAGTGAACAGGATTATCGTTTCAAGTACATGTTGTTAGCTAGGTCAGTGAACTGCCAGCATGGGAGTCTTGCAAGAATTTGTGTGTTGTCCCTAATGAGAATTTCAGCATTATGAGTTCAGGGAAAGGCTCGTTTGTGGGTTTCTTTTTTTCTCCACTCTGATTTTTCAGCTTTTTGACATAATAGCAAGAATTTTAACAACACTAAGGCTCTAAAACCCACTAGAATTATACACAAAAGAGGAAAATTTGCACAGTGCTTGTAGTTTGAAAATTTGCTTTTGAGTTTAAAAACAGATCTCTGAGAACTTCAGACACTGACTCCCATGCTCATCAGATGAAGTTGTCTTTCTTCACGGATGCAGCTTTGCTTCTGAAGTAACAAAAATAAGCTTCCCTGATACAATGGCAGCAGGTCCTATATTTCTTTACCATTCTTAACAGGAGAATATACAGCTTTGCGTACATTCATTTGCAGGCAAAGACCTATGATCATCAGTGTGTTTTTGTCATGGGGACAACCGTTCATCAGCAACTGGAATGAAATAACCAGTCTTGTTCTCACGCACTACACATCATGCAACTCAACAGACAATGGCTGAACAGTTTTCAGCTCTTACTGGGATAATCTATTTGAAATAGATGGTTCATTGAAGTCTTTCTGATCCTTGCTCTTTTGGTTTTCTGTCACCAAGGAATCAATTTCAGCACTTGGCTGACAATTGCAGCTGCTGATCATCAGTTTTGTCCAGTCATACTGCTGAAGGTGAAGTTCATCTGCACAACTGCATTCATTTTCACCAACTGTATGGATGGGCTTCATGTGGCAAGATTTTGGAGCAGGAGAGGCTACAGAGGTGGCTTCTGTGAGAACTGGCCAGAAGTTTCCCTTATGTCCAATAGAGCCAATGTCAATTGGCTCCAAGATGAACCTGTCACTGGCCAAGGCCAAGCCAATCAGCAACAGCAGTAGCATCTCTGTGATAACATAACTAAGAATGAGGTAAAAAAAACCACTGCACAACTGCAGCCAGGAGATAGAAGTGAGAATGTGAGAAAAACAACTCTGCAGACACCAAGGTCAGTGAAGGAGAAAAGATGCTCCAGGCACCAGAGCAGAGATTAACCTGCAGCCTCTGGTGAAGACTGGGGTAAAGCAGGCTGTCACCTTGTCACCTCTAGAGGTTAACAGTGGAGCCTATTTAGGACCCCATGCTGGAGCAGGTGGATGCCCAAAGGCAACTGTGACACTGTGGGAAGCCCGCACTAAAGCAGGTTCTGAGCAGGACCTGTGGAAAGAGAAGCCCATGCTGGAGCAGGTTTGCTGGCAGAATTTGTGACCCCATGGGGGACACTCAGTGGAACAGTCTGTTCCTAACAGACTTCACCCGATGGAAGGCACCCACACTAGAGCAGTTCATGCAAAACTGCAGCCCATTGGAAATATTCATGTTGGAGAAGTTCATGAAGGACTGTCTCCCATGGAAAGGGACTCCATGATGGAGCAGGGGAAGAGTGTAAGGAGTCCTCTCCATGAGAAGAAAGAAGTGGCAGAGAAAATGTGTGATGAACTGACTGACTGCAATCCCCAGTCCCCACCCCCCTGCACCACTAGAAGGGGAAGGTAGAGAAATCAGGAGTGAAGTTAAGCCTGGGAGGAAGGGAGAGGTGAGGAGAAGGTGTTTTAAGATTTGGTTTTATTTCTTAGTATTCTACTCTGATTTGATTGGCAATAAATTAAACTAATTTCCCCAAGGTGGGTCCATTTTAATCATGACAGTACTTGTTGAGTAACCTCTCCCCATCCTTTTCTTAATCACAAACCTTTCATTATATATTTTCTACCCCTGTCCAGCTAAGGGGGGGGGGGGAGGGGGAAGGGAGTGAAAGAGCAGCTTTGGTGTACACCTGGCATCGAGCCAGGGTCAACCCATGACACCAACGCATTCCTTTTCCTGACATTCACTAGCCTTTTTTATATTTAGTAAGACTTAAAGACCTCTGTATTCTGTTGAAATAAAGAGATAAAATTAATTGGAAAGAAAATATTCTCTTAAGACATGTATTCTCTTCTATCAAGAATAAATGGGTTATGTAATTGAGATCTCACTAGAAAAAGGCCTTCAAATTGGTCAGTCATGCAGACCTGTAAGAACGATCCTGTACTAGTCAGAAATTCTAGTGTGTCAACAGCGAACAGTCCAAACCTTGGAACCAACTTGGAATAGAGTATATAACAGAACTCTACCAGTGTTGCCACAGACCACGGGTCATATTTGGTCTGCTGGCTCTTAAGCAGCAGTAACTGAAAAGGAAGGAAAAAGGAAATTTTGTTCCTCCTATAGCTGACAGTTTTATGGGCTCTCCAGTTTTTGATGAACAGCAGAATTTCCTTTTCTTGTCCTTTTATCTCTATTCACACATCAACATTTTGCGCTCAGTGCTGAAAAATGTCACTTGTCATATCCAGACTCTAGTAGTACTTTCATACTGACTTTCAGGCAGTTGCAGCAATGCCATTTAAATGTATATTGACTTATCTGTAACAAACACACAGCTTTTAGTTTCTCCACAGTTTTGCACACTCTGATGACACTATCCACTGGTTAGAGTCTTGTCATCACTCAAAAACTACATTGCACATATATGGCACTGTTGAAGATAGATGTTTAATGCAAAACTCCTTCATCTGAATAATGTTTTTTGTCTTAAAATCTCAAGCTGCTGAATTGTATATTAGTTAGATTAAGCAGTAAGGAAAAAATCCCCTCAATTTTTCTTTTCCTTTAAATAAAATATTCAACACATATTCTGATACTGTAAAGAAAGCTACTTCACTTATTGCTTCAGGGTAAGTACTCATCATTCTCCTGGTAATATGGCCATGGCCCTTTTTCTCACTGACAAATGGAGACACAAAAGGGCTGATACTCCATTCAACTCCCATTGCTCCCACGCTAGTGAGGTTCATAGGGAAGTTCCCTGTCTCACTCATAAATCTGTGCCAACTTTGTTTCAACTAAAGTCATGCTTACAGTTCTTTAGTTTTGGGGGGTTTTTTTGCTGTTTTACTTCCAATAAGTCACTTGTGAAAGTTGCTTTAGACACTATTGCTCAGGTTTTCTATTCTTTTTTAACAGAAGCAGAGACATCTTTTCACTAACAGTACTTTGCGATACTACAAAATACTCAGCTGAAGTTCACAGTTGAGCTGGCTGCTGTATTCCTCTTCACTATGCCATTTTGTCCTAACAGCTGTCATTCCATAAGGTAAGACTGTGTTAAGTCATCAGGTGTGACTTTGTCATAAACCATCTTTGGAAGCAAGAAAATTCAGGAGCAGTAGCCGTAAACAATGACAACTTTCACAGCTGAGTTTGTGGATTTAGCACATGCCTTTGTACAGAGGTACATGTATCTGAGGAAGGACTACACTGCTTGCTACTTTTCCCTTCCACTCCACCTCTCCACCCATTTCATATCATCATATAATCTACAGCAATAACTATAGAAGCATTCTAATAAACATTCCTGAAAACCTTTGTAACAACAGTAAGTAACAAGTCATTTGAGGCATATTTTGTTTGCTCATAACAGCTACGTCCATAAAGTTCCACCATTTTGGTATCCAATACACACCAGTGTGCAAAAGAAAATATGAAATATTAAATATATTTACACATTGCAGTATCATCAAATTCTACCAGATGCTAAGTTCCAATCAATCACAACGATCTTTCTTTAGTCTAATAGTCAGTCTTTTCTGACTCAAATTGTCATTGTACATCATTTCAAGATCACAGGCGATTCTCTTTCACATGTAAAGCATTGTCTGAAAGCAATAAATATGACCACCAACACTCAGAAACTACAGAATAGCATCTGTACCAAAGAAGTTTTACTATCATGCATTTTGTATGTAAGAAGTAAGTTCAACTATATTCTTAATGATCATGTGAACATAGATTTCAAAAGTATCACATAGATTACTCTTGCTTTTAATTATAGACAAAATTTACTTTGCAAAAATGCCTCCCACTTGACTGAGAATTATACTTATATTTTATAGATACAGTGTCCCAAGAGGATGGGTCTTCATTCTAGGTTGCTGTGACTACATACAGATAAACTGAATTTGGATATATGTTAAATCTCTGCCCTGCTTAGTGTTTGATTTTATAGTTAAGCAAATAAAATGTTTGGCCATGCATTTTTTTTTTCTAAGATAGCCTGGATGTCTTTTCACAACCCACTTGAGAAGTCATTTCTGCATTTTTAAAATGCAGCAGACAATTTTGATTATGAAGACAACCTTTACAAAACTACAAGGTCATCTCATGTAGACAGATTGAAATCATAAATTACTCCTAAGTCAAATCCTTCAGGTCTTCCTGCTGTAAGATCCTTTGATTAACATCAATGGCAATTTTTTTTCAGTTTGAGATTTCATTATAATGATTGCATATGTTAAGGAAAAAAAAGGGGGGGAACAAGAAAAAAAAACCCATATGACTTTCTGGCTAATTCAGTAGTGTTCTTGGGACAAGAAAAATGCTACCATTACATTTGTAAATGCTCCTGAGATTTTCAAGCAGCAACAGTACCCCTACTGATGGTTGTTAATGACATCTTAAAGAATTCTACATCTATTTCATTAGGGAAAGTCAAGTATCATTGAAGGATTGCCAATTATTCCCCCTTTTCTATGATACAAAGGTGCCTGTCAGTGGGTGTCAAGCAGGATACATTTAGGTCTTTCACAGTAGGTTGACTGGAGTTAATACAGGGACATCTTTAGCCTGAGGGGAGAAAGGGAAGCAGAAAGAGGGTGGGCAGATTTTTTTATTTTAGTCTGTTTAAAACACCACAAAAAATAACACATTTCCCCACCCTCCTCCTTTTTCTCTTTTTTCCTAGAGGAGACAAAAACATAAAAACCATAAAAACCCATAAAAGAGATCTTACTTTCTCTGTCAGTTGTAGAATATACCGTCGTCAGTCTGAAGATTCTCTTTTTCTACAATTTCCTCATTAACTCCTGAAGGTGCAAAGTGGGGAAAAAAGTAGCAGATAGGGACAGGACAAATAGCATCAGGACAATGGGATTATGACTAGGGAAGATATCACAAGGAGCTCTCATATATTCCTTCTTCTGTTATTTACCTACTCGTACCACAATAACCTTTTCCCTATCAATGAGCTTGTCACCTTCATACCCAAGTTGAAATACCAGACTGAATACTCTAACTCCCAGAATACAAGTGTTGCAAACCTGGCTTTGATATGAGAAAAAAACAGGATGAAATTGAATAACTTCAAGTGATATTTCCTTAAATAAAAGCAGTTCAATTCTGCAGATAGATGAACAGTATTTTTAACCATAAATATAAAAATCTTATACAGTGTTACTGTTTAAAATAAAGCTTCCTGGTTAAAGTTGTTGGAAAATATGAGAAAAAAATACAATTGATTGAAACAAGCCCTCTAAGAGTTTTTATTAAAAATATTTACAGTCCTCAGAAGTCTATCTTTTGATACCACTTATTCCATTCTTTTATAGTTACCACCTGTTTCTAAAAGGAAAAAGAAAAAAAAAATTCTTCATCCTTAGGAAAGCAAAATGTAAATTATCACTTTGTTCCTTAAATCAAAACCACTATGCTAACAAAGGCTGTTATCTGGCTTTCTCCATAAATGGAGTTCATTTTTGGTGTCACAGAGATTTTCATCTATCTTCACATTCACTGAAATTTTGCAAGGCTGGAGAACAGAACAAAACTGGTTGAACTATATGGAAAAAAGTACAAATGTGTATGTATTTGCTCCTTTTATTTAAGAAAACAAGGTGGGAAAACGTAGAGTCTTACATAGCCTGGCTTTTCCCAGGGAACTTTTAGGCACAGGGTGAATAATCAGGTTGCAGAGTTAAGAGTTCTGCCCAGAAACTCCAGTGCATCAGCAATATCCCAATTGTAGGTATACCAGGAAGACTCAAGATTAGATCTTCTGTGATGATTTTCAAGATCATCAATTTTGTCCATGAGGGAATGGTGTTTTTGCTGTTTCTGTCAGCACTGTCTGCTGAAAAGCAGTTTAGATTGTCCTTGACTTTATTAATTCTTTCCTGTCTTGCAGTTACTCTCACTGCTGTATCAGCCAAGGTTATATAAACTGTTTATACATCTACTTTAATTGAAGGCAAAACACACATTAAATGGGAGACATTACCTGCTTTAATTTCAGCTAAGATCACTTGAAGGTCCATGTTTTTGATGTAGTCTTTTCTTTGACTCATTTCTGACTAAACTGCTGAGTGCATTAGGATCACTACTGATGCAAGCACTCTGCACCTGAAAGAAAACATCCAATTCACAGCATCTGAGGCCTGCAATCCATTCTCAGGACAAAAATCACAATACTGAGCATTCAGCAAATGGTTGACTACTAAACCCCTATAGAAAAAGAAAAAGAAAATATAGCTTTTTCCTCCTTGTTTCTATATACTAATGGTACCTAAGAGCATACAGATGCAAGATAGATGGGACATAGTGTGATAAGCACCAAGAATTTTGACAGTTGTGGACATGGTGTGACAGCATGCCATAATACCATCTTCTTAATGTGGCATAGTATGCTCTAGCTTTTCCATTATGCTATCCCATGTGTAGAAACCTCCAAGTTGGTAATTAGCTTGAGAAAGCAATTGCACACACTTCTGTTCTGTTCTTTCAACAAAAGACTCAGTAAGTTAATTAACTAAAGCATTTAAAATAATTAAGAACTGAAGTTACAATTACAGGTCTTTGATTTTCCAAAATAAGTTTTTCTTCCCCCTTTGTCAAAGATACGATGATTTTCTGAAAAATGGAAGAATTCTTGAGAAAAAAAAATATATATGAATTTTCCCATAAGGTTCTTCTATCAAAGAACCTCTTTCTACTTGGTTAAACTAGAAACAAAGTACTTCATCTAGGTAATCTCTTCACAAAAAGTTTTTGGTTTTCACCTCTTAATCACTCCCTAACATTTTGGTATAATGAAACAAGAAACTGCAGAAAGGATTCTTTCCAACTCCTTTCTACAGCAGGCTGCTTCAGCCAAGCTGCAGCTCCAGTGAAAGGGAGAGTACAGTGAATCCTGTGAGTCACATATATGGATTTGCTATGGAATTTTTGTGTTCATAAAAGAAGAGTCATGCAGCCAAGGAAGCTTCATTTTTAGCAAACAGATACATACAAACGCAATTGCAACTTCAAAGAAATCAATGAGCCTAAAACAGAGAAAATATTTACTGCTGGACTGACTTAAGTTTAAAAAGAAGGCAGGATTTTTTGGTCTTTGTTTTCCCATTTTCATGTATATTTTGGGCTCCCTTGTTGCACCAAAATTCTTTGTATTTCAACTGTAGAGGTGCTTAGATAGGAAATACTTGAGGCTTCAAGAAGAACATTGAGAAGGTATTCTTCTGAAAAGGTATTCTCTGAGATAACTGAAGATGTGAAATCTGGCTAAAGTTGCTTATCGCTTTGCTCATAGGACACTTTTTTCTCTCCTCTCAGAGACTGTGTCAGCAGAGAAAAAAACCCTGCATTTAAGAGCTCCTCTAGCAGAAAGCATAGAGTTGATATCTGTGCTAAGAAATGGGCAAGGGCTTAATTGACTGCATTCATGTTACAGACAGACCAAAAGGTATAGGTTTGATTTTCATGCTACTTTTAACTTGAATAATACATAACAAAGTCCTTGACTCTCCTGTACAGCAGTGGAGATCCATGGTGACGTCTGCCTAGACGTTAGTGATGTATGTAAGAAAACTGTGACTCTTCTTCCATTGCCAACAGAAGCCATTTCACGTCCATTTCATTTCATTAGCTTAAAGTTTCCAGCTGGCTACCTTAAAAACCAATTAGCTTAAGGTTACCTGTCTAAGGCAAGAGCTTGAAAAAATATTTCATTAAAAGGTTCTGGGACTAAGTACCTTTAAGGCACCACCACTTGTCACTCAATTTTAAAGATTCTTTATTTCTATTATTTTGAGTGCTTTATGCACAATGCAGAAAAAATGATTTTTTTTTTAATGAATCAAACTTACAAAGCAGCTAAATGAAGTATTTCAGTTTATTTAATAAAACTAAATTGAAAACGGTGTCAAGACTTGTATTATCTGATCTTGATGCTTCTCTGAATAAAAAAACAGCCCTCCTATCAAGAAGCTATATTCCCCACTCTTCTTACACGTGTATCCAGGAATAGAAAAGAAAGTCTGAAAAAAATAAAATACCGAGAATAAAAAGTGTCTTGTCATATGTGCAGTGAGGACAAAAAGCAATCTAAAAATATTTTTCCCTTGCCACAGTGCATTAACAAAATAGGTCTACATACATGAAATTAGTATTTTCATGTTTGGTATACTTGATCTATGCATAACCATAAAGCAATGCTGCATACTACTGCTTGATCAGTGCAGCTCTAATCCACTCTACAGCCTCCATCCCCCTCCCCAACCAAAAAAAAACCCCAACATCACAATACCTTATTGAATAACATGGCCCCACTCTGGCTGGTGAAGCTAAAAACCAAAGAACTGCTCCCTCTTTTACCAGATTGAGTGTTTTACCCAGGCATTTAGGTCTCTACATAAAGTGAAAATCTAAAAAAAAACTGGTTGAACTTTCACACTGCTCTTTGCCATAGAATTAATCTCTGGAATAGAAAAATGCTGTCCTTTCAGTAGAAAGGACAAGCTTCAAAAAGGTGGTATGTTCCACTTGTAAACAGACTGTGAATACAAGCACTCCCTCCACCCTACTCGACATTATAATAGCCCATTTTACTGCTCACTGATACTCTCCCACTCTTGTATGCAGGCAAGCCAGTTTTCATCAGAAGACATATGCCTAAATTTTTCCAGAATGAAGGATTCAGACAGTTAAGGAGGAAAGGACAATCAATAAAAGAAAAAAAAAAAAAGAAAGTGCACTTGCAACCCCAACCCTTCACAGAACAACAGCAAAACATATCCTATCAATATCGCACAGAAAATGGATTAGTTCTCATGCACACAGACTTCTCAGGAAAGCTTGATTTCCCTGTAAAAATGATCCTGGAGTTTACCATGTTTTTCTCCTAAATTGAGGTGTTTGTGTTGTTTCATTATTCGGTGAATATTTCAGAGAAGCCTAAAGGGGATAGTATGTAAGAAAGAAAAAAAATGACAACGTAAAAATGTGACAGTTGTGAAACCAGATATACCACAGCTATGGAAATGAGTGTCCTACTGCAGGCACACATTGGAACAGTATTTTCCCAGAGCTGGCTATAGTCCATAAAGCTTTGATTGCATTTGCCTTACAGAGCAAAAGTTCCAAAAAAGATTACCTGAGTACACTGATAGCACCTCTGAGTGCATGCCTATGACTCTAGTTTGCTGTATGCACCCCCAGCTCAGCTCTAGTAACTGAAAAAGCAGCAGCAGTCTGGGCTGAACTGTGGGGAGCTCAGCAGGTGCCAAGAAACCCTCCTGAGATGCAAGGAAAGATTAGCACAGTTCACCTCTGCTGAATTCTTGTTAACATACCTGAGCTGCTGACACTTTGCAGATTATTGCATCCTCTGCTCACAGAAACATTACTGTAGTGGGATTTTTTCTACAGCTTTCATGTGAAAACTAATCATGATCTTAAGATATCTGATAAGAGAGCATACATGTCACCTATGTGTACTGACATGTAATTTTGAGTTCTCAGAAATTAATTGCATGTCACCTTTTAATCATCAGAAAATGATAGAATTGTTTGGGTTGGAAGGGATCTTTAAAGGTCATCTTGTTCAACCCCCCTGCAATGAGCAGGGACATCTTGAACTAGATCTGGTTGCTCAGAGCCCCATCTAATCTGACCTTGAATGTTTCCTGGGACAGGCCATCTACCACCCCTCTGGGTAACCTGTTTCAGAGTAAAACATTTCTTTCTTATACCTAGTCTGACTACTCTCTTGCAGTTTAAAACCACTACCCCTTGTCCTATTACTACAATGCCTACTAAATAATCTGTCACTATCTCTCTTATAAGTCCCCTTTAAGTACTGGAAGGCTGAAATAAGGTCTCCCCAGACCCTTCTCTTCTCCAGACTGAACAACACTTTTAGACTTTCTTCGTAGGGAAGTCATACCAACCCTCTGATCATTTCTGCGTCCCTCCCTTGGGCGCACTCCAACAGGTCCATGCCCTTCTTGTGTTGAGGGTTTCAGAGCAGGACGCAGTACTCCAAGTAAGATCTCACCAGAGCAGAGAAGAGGGGCAGAATCACCTCCCTTGACCTGCGGGCCATGCTCCTTTTGATGCAGCCCAGGATACAATTGGCTTTCTGGGCTGGAAGCACACATTGCCAGCTCATGTCCAGCTTTTCATCCACCAGTACCCCCAAGTCGTTTTACACATGGCTGCTCTCAATCCATTCATCGCCCAGTCTGTATTGATACAGACAGGTAGGGTTATGAATACTTTGTGAGCCTTAAAAGTTGGCAGAAATAAGTGTACCTGCTCATTTCAAGCTACTTTTTTTTTTCTGGTTTATTCCTAGTCTGAAATCACAGAAGCATCAAGAAAGTAGAAATGTGATTAAAGACAGAAAAATGGAGTTCACTTTAAAGCTTAAGCATAGAAAACAAGCACTGTATTTCATAATTTCTGTTTATCATGACTGTAGAATAGGGGCACAAGTGAGGTTCCTGATCAGGCTTCAGCAATTCCTCCAACTTGGAAGAATCTTTGAACACAAAGGAGAAAAGCATGACTCCTGTTGTGATTTATTTAATCCCTGGATGCCACTCTAAGCTGCTACACAGATCTACTGCTTTGCTGTAGGTTTGAAAAATGCATAAATAGTAAAACTTGCATCAGTTGCTACAAGTATTAACTGATTTCTCATCTTATCTTAATGTAATCTGATTACTCATCAGGTATTACAAAGTTTTGTCAGGATAAACAAAGCCAGGGTCTTATAGGATTTAAATTTGGCTTGGCTTTACTCAAGCTGGTGTACTTTACTATCACCACAAGACATTCAGGAACTGGAATGTGCTGTGCAGGAAGATTTTGGCACAGTATTTGCTCTTTGGAAAGGATTATGCCTTCAGCTAACAGAGATCTTATGCTGGAAGAAATTCAGGTCATTGACAGGAAAGGATGGTTTGACAGAGTGAAGAGCAGAAGTATGTGGCCTTGAGAGAAACATGCTGAGAATTAAGGGTCTTTTGGGCAGGAGAAGAGAAAAAACAACATTTTGGGGAAAGGGAGGGAAATCCATCTGGTGCCTATTAAAGCTACATCTCTACTACCTCTTCAACAAAAGCCATGCCAACTGCAATCAGATGGAGTAGTCCAGAAGACTCCATATTCAGATAACCATGTAGGGGACAAAAAGCTCTAAGCCATATCAAGATCCTGGTATCAAAACTAACCCCCTATTCCCACTCGTTTGTGTAGAAATGTTTGTTTCCTGTAGAAAAAGCTGTTGTACAAAATGTTTTGCACCTACCCCCATAAACACATACAAGATGGTGTTGCCTTTAGATAAGTCCCTTTCCAGCCCCAAACTCTTAAGTTAAACACAGAGTCCAGAGCAGAGAGATCTGAGTATCCACTTCCTTCAATTTTTTGTTTGTTTACAAACAAAACCCAACAAACAACACCCTCCCCTGAAAAAAAAAAAAAAGGGGGGGGGGGAAGGAGAAAGAAGCAAAACACAAAAAACCCAACCAACCAAAAATCCCCACAAAACCCCAAAACACAACCCCCCCACAAATTAAAAAAACACCACACTTTAAACTCAAGCTACAGCTATGCTCACTCCATATATTTAAAAGCTTTTTAGACTGTACCATATTAATGCTACCATAAAAATGCCTGTTAGCAACAGGACACCCAAGTACAGTGCAGATTGAACATATCAAGTGCTTTAGTTACTAATTCATGTCACTTTAACACAGATGACCCATCTTTTTGTTTATGTATAAGAACAAATATAAAGTTTTGGGTGACCTTTACACTGTTACTCTTGCTGGTGCTATAAAGAATTAATGAGATGGGGTTCACAAAGCACTTTGGGAACTTTATGTTCTACTGTTATTCATTATTAAGACATGGGAACTTCCCACCTGACCTCCAGCAGGTCTTCTAGCCTCTACACCTCTGCTGTACTACTCATTTTAAAAAAAATAATAGATGAATGTAACTCCATAATAATTCAGAAGGTTTCCTTTTGCAAATCATAAACTAAGTGAAGCAATCCATCACCGTTCAAATACTTGGGCTTCTTTCATTATGGATATTAGCAGTTTGCACATACTGGTTGCTGGTACGTTGCTTGAGCTGTTTGCGAAGAGTAACTTCTGGAAAGATCTTCTACTACATCAGTTCAATCACCTCTTCCCTTTTGCTATCTGAGTTCTGGACCTCTGGTGTGCAGTCACAGCAGGGCCCAGCCAGATATGTACTGTGGGCATGTGTTTAGCAATTAGACATTAGTAGTGGCATACAAAGTGGTTCCTTATCTGCCACAGCAGTATTTCAACTAGTGCTTTGCAATTGAGTCAGGATATTCCTGGGATGAACTGCTGCAGATGTCTCTGCTGAACCTTCAGTGTTACTGACTCTGTTAAAGATGGTATCTCTCAGTAACAACCTATGCTGGAGCTAAACATGTCTACAAATTCCCTCTTTCCTAGACTCTATGACTTATTGCTGCTTGGATGACCTCCTTAGGGTAATGAGCAGCTTTCACAAGAAGGAGAAAGAACTGTATGTTACCACTAATAATTTCTATATATTTTATCAGCTGTGGGATTTTCTAAAACATCTCTATAGTTTCAATGTTTCAGAAAGAAACTATCATGTAGGCACACTGCTCCTCATCCCTAGGTTTCTGAAATTTCTATGCTAGGAACAGGTTTTCCCAGAACCCCCAACGCTGAATGAAAATGTAGATCATACATCTCTGGGCTTCCAAGTTCAAGAAATACAGGAAACTACTGGAGAGTTCAATGGAGGGCTACAAAGATGATTAGGGGACTGGAACATCTCTCTTAGAAGACAAGGCTGAGAGACCTGGGGCTGTTTAGCCTGGAGAAGACTACTGAGAAGAGATCTTATCAATGTTTAGAAATATCCACAAGACTAGTCAAAAGGATGAGGCCAGGCTCTTTTCAGTGTTGACCATCAACAGGGCAAGAGTCAACAGGCACAAACTAGAACACAGGAAGTTCCACCTCAACGTAATGAAAAACATCTTTGCTTTGAAGGTGGTCAAGCACAGGCACACGCTGCCCAGCAAGGTTGTGGAGTCTCCTCTGGTGGCTTTCAAAACCTACCTGGACATGTTCCTCTGCAACATGCTCAAGGTGAACCAGCTTTACTAGATGATCTCCAGGGGTCTCTTCCAACCCCTGCCATTCTGCTATTCTGTGATCAGTTTTAAGAAAGTGTTATACTAAATCTCAGATTTCTGCATATATTGGAGTGATAGTAAGTTAATATGGAAACATGTAAATGTCCCATTACATTATGTGTTATCCAAACAAACTGGAAAACAACACATTAAACAGATGTATTGTACATTTAGAAAGACTGTTGGCTAGTTGCCAAAAAAAGGGAAGGCAAAATAGATGTGGAAGAACAAACTGTCTTTAAAGCAAGGTCACTCAGTAGATCTGTGGCAGATCCAGGAACAAGGAGAACACAGACTCTTTGCTCACAAGGTGGTGATCTCAGCAACAAACCCTAGAAACTGCATGCACATATTAAACAAACCCTCTAACCATCTCCCTATGAAGTTTCACATTTTTCTGTACCAAAAATGTCAACATATCATGTTGATTTCCTATTCCTGTATGAAAAACTTTTCCCTCATCTTCATCATTGCTCTTACCACCTACACTAGTGTGACTTAACTACAGTCCTAGAAAATGGTTCCACTACATCACAACAGAAAGAGCAAACATCAAGAACAACCAGGCATAGTCATTCTCCAGGTAAAGCACTGCATTAGGGTTCAACATTTTTCCAAATTTGGCTGCCTTTAAAGGCATCAGTTTTCTGTCATGCAGAACCTGTTCTAATCCCAGTTCTTAATCCCTCATGATAACATTTAATGTGCTGTTATAAGACCCTTACTGCACAGCTCATTCTAATGCTAACCATGTCTCTTATACTGATATAGCTGGGAGCAACTATAGCATAAATTTTTCTAATACACAGATTTTACTTTTTGCATTAGATGTGAGATTCATCAGAATACTAATCTAGAATTCACAGTTCAATTAATTTTTAATTTTATTTTAATGGCCCTTCTGCAAAGCAACTCGCTAGAGTTTATTTTATTAGTATTACTATTATAAACTTTCGCTGCATGGCTTCCCCAGTCTAAACACCGTACAATGAATATACATGTCTTTCCATGATTTAGATATGGTTTAATGACAATAAAAGAAACTTTACACTATGAGAACAATCCTCCTCAATAAACAGCTGAAATTCTTAGAGATTCAGAGCCAGAAAGCATTTTCAATTGTTACTTAAACAGATCCACAATCACACGAAGTCCCAGTTCCACACAGTAAAATCTGTAGCACACATGAAAGCAACTAAATATGAGTCAATGAATGAGTAGGATAGCATCCTTGTTAGTACAGAACTGAGAGAGCAGAATTTCTCCATACCATACTCGTAATAGCTTGCCAGTGATTCTTTAGAAGTGAAAGATTCCTTCCCCAAAAGAAGGTGTCTACATATCAATATGGAATTGCAGGAGACAAAACATCTGACTTTTAAGATGACTTTTCAGACTGTAACAAACCTCTACCCACAAAAGCTTCTCTTGCGTATAATGCAAAGATAACCCTAAATCCCTGCAATTTAAAATCCACAGCATTAGGTCATTCTGAATCTAGTGTGATTGGTGCAGCTACAGGCCCTCTTGAATCTCAAGGCAACAAGTAGCTGTGTGTTTACCTATGGAATTAAAAACACCACTTCACAGAATCCGAAGTTAATTGCCATCAAGAACTATTAATCACTCTGGTTAGGTTGATAGAGTCAGTATTATTTACCTTGCACAGCTGCAATATGATATTCAGTAGGACTAGACTGCGAAAGACAGACATCCGCAGATCAAGCATCTCTCAGACAACACAGGATAATACGGTAGTCCAATCCCTCTTGATAAGCTTGCTTCATGATAGTAAAGTACTTTGTATGTTTGCTGTCTTTTGAAAGACATGGAGAACACTTACTAAATAATACATGCACAAGTAGAACAGAAACCTAGCCCTTTGCAAACAGCATTATCCTTATTGAGTCTCCAATAAAAGATTAAAATGTTTAAATCAGAAATGCTTAAATGGCAGAGCTCCTGTGAAATGAATTATATAAATCACAGAATGATAGGGGTTGGAAGGGATCTCTAGAGATCATCTAGTCCAACCCCTCTGCTAAAACAAGTTAATCTTGAGCATGTTGCACAGGACCATGTGCGGATGGGTTTTGAAAGCCTCCAGAGGAGGCTCCACAACCTTGCTGGGCAGCCTATTCCTGTACTCAGTCACCCTCAAAGCAAACATGGGTTTCCTTATGTTGAGGTGAAACTTCCAGTATTCTAGTTTGTGTCTGTTGCCCCTTGCCCTGTCACTGGCCAGCACTGAAAAGAGCCTGGCCCCATCCTCTTGACTCACCCTGTGGATATTCATAGGTACTGGTAAGATCTCCTTTCAGTCTTCTTTTGTCCAGGTTAAACATATATACAAGTTAGCTGTTTTGATAGTACCTTGCAATCACTTAACTAAAAAGGAAGACCAATAATCTGTCCTTAAAATTATTTATGGAACTGGCACAGATTGCCATACCCTTCAGTAAGAGACACTGCAAAGCCACTCAAAACGTACTTGAACATGTATTTATGAAAGAGCAGCATCTCCCCAACCACAGTGAGCTGCTTTCTGCCTTTAGAAGAGACATTGTCTGCTCTCCTCAAACAGTCAAAGGGATAAATGCAAAGTGTCCTTCTATTCCCACCCTATTTTAGAGAATGTATCATAGCTTCTAACATACTTGCCATCTAAACTTAATACTCAAGAAAGCCTAATGTTTTTAATTCTTCATATTTGGAAAGCAGAAAAAGTCTTTATCATTTATGGGTTCCAGCATAGCTAGGTTCTTAACAGAGATAGCAGAAAAACCTAAACCAGGGAACCCTCCTCTACAGCTACCAGCATGCCAAGTGGATGAGCAACTCTTCACCTTCCTTGTGGTGTGCCTTTCTCATAACCCACCTATTTTAAATGCTTTCTCTAGGGGAAACAAAGAGGATGAGAGTGTTAAACTAAGAGTACTGAATAAGGCTCCTGACAGAGTCAGGGGTTAATTTGTTCAAATTACATGTTACCAAATTATTAGAGTAGCCTGATTTGTTTTCAGTATAGTTCTCCATCTGAGGAAAATCTGAATCTAAATTCTTCAATTCTCCTCTTAAACTCCTGCTACATAAATTTTCAGCTACACATTTTCCCTCATAAATGTGACAGTCTTTTGGAGCAAATGAGCCAGAAAACAAAGCCGAGAGAAAGAATTTAGTTCCAGCTACAGGGTCAATACAACTTTATATACACCTGACATTTTAATCTCCTCCGTTAAGCATGAGCCTAAGCAGGGAAATATAAAAAAAAAAAATAAGAAAAAAAAAAATTTGCCCAAACTTCCATGCACAGACATCAGGGAATAAATTTTAAGCAGATTAAACTCGCAGCTGTTCACCACTCTAGAGTTCTGTTTAGCCACATGAAGTACCATAGCAAGCCAAAAACATTAAAAATGCTCTTTAGTATCAGTCCCCAGGCCCCAAATCTTCATAGAGTGATCAGATTTTACTTCCTACCTGCAGAAAACATCTCTTACATTCATAGCTACTTTTCAAGTGCTTTACACAGGACCTCATGTGTAATGATGTGGGTTTCTCCTCTACCTCCAACTGGCAAGTGCTCTTGGTTTGGTGGTTTTGTTAAAGCACTAGAAATTACATATGAATGCATTAGGTTTGTGGCGAATCTAAGGGTTAATTATATAAAAGGGTTAAGAGGGTTTGTTTTGATCAATTTAACAAAGAATTGCATGTTGAGAGTATTTTCCAGCTTTATCAGAGTTAACACACAA
This sequence comes from Actenoides lindsayi, assembly GCA_025331215.1. Lineage (NCBI taxonomy): Eukaryota > Metazoa > Chordata > Aves > Coraciiformes > Alcedinidae > Actenoides > Actenoides lindsayi. The sequence goes on from WTSP01020253.1 coordinate 66,193, forward strand.
ATCAATACACTTTTCTACTTGTATGTGTCTTTTTCTCATGTCACATCCAATCATTATCTAAGATAATGTATTTTAAAGATAAAGAGCTTTGTTCCCTGTGAACCTACCCGTCTTTCCAAGCTTATTTTTCTTCCATGAAGCCATAATGATTGGTTCAATTCATATAGCAACCTACACTAAGGTTAAAACATATCATTGCAACTTCATTATACTTTTAAAGTATAAATAGAAGAACGTATATTGAAGGAATGCAGTCTTCAGGGATCTACTTTGCTTTTTAAAAATGAATAAAAACTAAATAGAAAAGTACAGTATATTGCTCTGTGTATAGTTTCTCTCTAAAAGTCATGACCTAATAGGTTTTTCATGAGATCGAGACAGTGAATACAAATGAATTAATAGGAATGCTGTAAAATAATCTTAGCATAAGGGAGTACTTCGGTATTTCTGGCATTTGAAAATTTGATATGATAAATATTGTGATGATCAATGCAGATGATCCTTTCACTAAGAACTGTGTATTTCCTTACATCTGAGAGAGACTGAGCGTCTGATGAACAGGCCTACTACTCCACTTCGGGTATGCTGATGTAACATCAAATGTAGAGATTGAAAAGAGAAACAAGAAGTTAAAAAAGGATGTATTTGTTAATGGCATCCTGAAATCTATGAAATAAAATCATCAGTGTTATCCAGAATCTTCACGTTAGACCACTGCAGAGAGCAGAGGCCGCCACCATTCTGAGCAAAAAAGCACAACCAGTCGTGCCTTAAGGGTCTTCTTTCATAAATTTTGAGAAAGACCTGCTTATTCTTGTCCATATAGATTTGTTTGGGGTTTTGTTTTAAATAAATAAATTTCATCTTACACCACTAATTAAGTAAAAGAAAGGCCAAAAGTGAAACATGAATGAAAAATCAAAGTTACTTACGCAGGAAAAATCTTACAGGGGTTCTTAGAAAAAGAGAACATGAGTTCTTGTCACTGGGATTCTAAAGCTTGCTTTGAAAGCATTTTTCTTCCCACTTATGATACTTCAGTGTTATTTGCTAGGTAGGTGCTACAATTAAAAATAATTACTTTGATAAGATGAGCATCTAAATTCTGCTCAAGAAGATGCCTTAAGATATTGCTTGCTTATTAACAACTAGTTTGCTGGCTTTCGCGTTTATGCAATATTCCAAGAGGGAATGTGAAAGTGACTAGGGTAATGCTTCCCAACCTAAGCATCAGTGTGTCACTCTTTTGGGAAAATATCACCATGATTTTGACAAAAATATTGATTTTTGTTGACAAGGCTAATTAAAACTCCAATTTTACCCAGAACAATAGATGTTATTCTATCTTATAGTGACAAACAAAAGCAAATACATGGGACTATTATTAAGCAATTTCTTGAGAATCAGTTTTATTTCCACTTACACAAAACTACATCATTCATTCATAAAAGAATAGGAAAAAGAAAAACAAATACAAAAACCACTGCAGTGAAGAATCAAATGCCTTACAAAGATGACATATATATCTAATCATTTTAAGCACAGAGACACTGTATTAGTAATTGCTTTAACGCATGTATGAAACACAGTTCTGCTAGAACACTATTCGTTTGGTCTGCTTATTGTAAACAAACTACGTAGCTCTCTTCCTCACCTTCAAGAAGAACTTTAGTTATCTTTCTGTAAATAATCATGTCCTCAAGCATCTCTTCCTTGCTACATTACCATCTGACTAGGGACTCTGAGCCCATGTCCTACCTGTGTCTCCAGAGCTTACTTCCTAAAGAAGGTGTGCATCACATCAAACACTTTTAAGGAAGATTACAGCTCTTGAGCAGCTCTGGATTAGAAATAGGAATTCCAAGAGTACTTGCCCCAACCTGTGTTAGGACATGAAACTTTGTGCCATAGCCAGCATATAAAATGTTATGTGATTAATAGAATATTTAACTGTAGACAAAAGAAAACCTGCAAGAATGACATAATAGCACATAAAATATCTTTACAGATTTTCTGTTTTCAAATATATCCAATTTCAGAGCCTGTCGCAGAAACATGAACAATAAATGATTTTATTATTCCTTATCCATGCTGAAGGACTTCTTTCTCATTTAAACACAATTAAACTCAGACTCTAATTCAACCATTCCAGAAGTATTTATTACAGAATACAAATGCCAAACGTCAAACAAACACGGGCTTTGCATTGTCTCCCACAAAGTAAAAATACCTCAGCCTATACACTGACTTTTCAGATTATATATTCCTTGTTCGAGGCAATCATTCAAGGAACTCTGGAGAGCAATGAAAACAGAAAAAACCTGAGTAAGTTTAGTTAGCTTGGCAAAAGCAATAGTGCTTCATTCCAGAAGGGTGAAAAAGTAAAGATTACTACAACAGTTTCTCAAGCACTACCAACTAGGCTAAAAGTTAAAACTTTACTTATACTCATGATGACCCTGTAACAAGATCATTAATTCACAAACATAAACAATATTAAATAACACAAAAACAAGAACTGCTTTACATTGGTACCAGCAAATTGATACTCTTCAGGATTCAGAAACACAAAGGAAATCGTACAGCTGGTAGTAGGTTTTGCAGAGTTTAAAGTACTCACCCAACCAGTAAAAAGTCATTTCTGTTGAATAAAACCAAATAAGCTACTAACAAACACAGTAAAGTGCTTTTAACAAATAGTAGTCCAAGACAGATGATGAAAAAAAATACTGTGGTGAATAAATGGAGCAGGAGGAGAGAGGAAGAAATAAATGTCCCAGACTTTCATATGCAACTCCAGAAGAAAAGAAAAGCCAAATACTATGAAAATCCATTAAGATTAATCCATCTACCTTTGTTCATTTTTAATTTTTTTTTTTTATTATTTTTAAACCTGTGAACAGCTCTTATTGGCTGTCGAGCCATAGCACTTGCTGCTGAACATCATTCAAACACTTGTAGGGAGAAATTACATCCATTATAGCATCATTCAGCTGATGCTTAAGCTTTCACTGGAGCAAAAGAAGCAAATCCAGCTCCTAATGGCTAAGTCACCATCAGTTCTGTCACAAAGCAGATAAAACTCCTCACCAACTCAGTGCAAAAAAACCAAAGATGGCAAAAAAAAAAAAAAAAAAAAAAAAAAAAAAAAAAAAGGAAAAAACCATAGTTTTCCCAGTAACAGAGAAGCCCTGCCCGTATCAATAACTGGTTGTAGGGTGGCCTGAGAAGAAAACACTACCACATGCTTTCTGTCTACCAGAGCTTCTCATGTAGTGGGAGAGACTTGATTCCTCTGTTAAATAAGTCCCGTAAAGTCAGACCCTATTCAGCCACAGGAACAATACTCACAAGCAAATGACAATACTAAACTAGTTTGCACCTCCCCTTGAAAGCACTTTTAAGGTACCACTTCCAGACACCCAACTGCCAAGCAATATCATCCCAACAGTTGGTACTTACCACTGGCTATATGTCAAATAGTGCTGGTTCCCTTTAGATCCACTCTGTAGGGCTGTGCTGCATCTTATTCTCAGCTTTTCCTTTTGATTTGTCAGAAGAATTCAAGACAGGCTCGAATCAACCAACGTAAATTCATCAAATCAGATGTAAGGGTAAGTTTCAAGCACTAGAAGAGAGATGATATATTTATTTGTACTAGGTAAATTTGAATATCTACTGTTGCAAATTGCTCTCCTATCCATGTACTCATCCTGAGACCAAAAGGGTGCCTTTTTTAATCATCTAAGCTTTACTACATTATTATATTATAACCAGGAAGACATACTGAGTTTGATTAACAAGAAAACACTTGGATCAAAACACCAAGAGTTAACAAGTTTCCAAAACGCTGGACCTTTGAGTGCTCTGACAATTTTCTTACCCTTCTCTCAATCACATGGAATTGATCTGCTCACACTCTTGATTACCTGACCCTGTATTTTGAATTCCCTACCCTGTTACTTTCCCTTTTCCCTGGATTCTGAGTGTTGTCTTCTCACAGCACATAGACTAACAGCTGTCCTAGACAGGCTTATGTTCAATGCTAAATGTCCATCCTTCAGACAGGGTAAGGGAGAGGCAGAGTTGTGCCCCTGACTTGAATCGAAGATAAGGAATAAAAAGCGCTGTAAGACCAGATCTTAAATTCAAACAGACTGAGGAACTACTGTGATGCAAGTAGGAAACAATACTGTAAGGTAACATATGAAATTAATTAGCATTTATAAAGATAGACAAAAATTGGTGTAAAATAATCTTCTCATCAAAAGCAAGAGGCACAAAAAATCCCAAACACATTAACTCTTAAATCCTGCAAAAAATTGCCTACAGTACCAGGGAAGAGCAAAGGGGTTTTTTTTATGCTCCAAGTGCTAAATAACAGCTTAAGAATTATTCAGAAACAGAGGCCAGTTAGAGAAGGTTGGCATCAATTGCATCTCATTTTAAATACAGGCAATTTGAGTTTAAATATATAAACCCAGGGTTCTTCCTTCTTTTGCAAAGACTGTGATACGTGACTTCACATAATGAGCGCAACACAAAGCTCTGCTTACACACAGTCAAGGCATCAATGAACTGCTTGGGAGTAAATTCTTCTCAGTAAAAGTAGCATACAGTATCTCACCTTCCTACAGAAGGTGAAATTTTAGATAAACTTTTACTATGGCACTGACAGGAAAGAAGTACAAAGAAACACACTAACATGCAGAAAAGTTATCACAGACTGAAGAGAAAATAAAGCAGAATTTATTGTAGAATGAAGCAACGCTGGAATCATTGGATAGGAAACGAAGAGATATCTAGCTATCCAGGAGAAAAATGAGGGCATAAATTAACCTCTTAGGAAGTTAATTACTAAGAAAATATATTAATGGGGTTTCTCTCTCCACTGAGACAAACCATTTTTTTCACATGATACAACACATAGTTGCTTGCATGGTGGCAATATTGGGACGTCATCATTGCTGTACATCAGGGGACATGCAAAGCTCTTCAGCAAGTGCAAATGGCAACAAAACAAGCTCAGATCCCTAGCAACAGAGGAACACCGTAACTTACACTGGTAAGACTTCAGAAGCATTAAGGTTAGTCTAAAAGATGTGATTTCTGAACAATGTCTTTTCCTCTAATCCTCCTTTCAGGACTTTTGTTGGCTTAATTATTAAATATGCCACTTCTTACCCCACCAGTATAGCTTATTTTTACTTAATTCTTAATGTACCTTGAGTGTGTCAAGACCATTTGTGGTTACAAACAGCTTGATTTTCATCCTCAAATCAGGTTTTTCTGCAAGTATCCAGTTCTAAATAAGCCATCACAGTTCCATGCTCTTGACTCTGAACCGAATTAACATGCAGACTGCAAAGACAATGAGCTAGGAAAAAATACTCTTGATCCATTAAAATCCATCCCCCCTATGTGATTTATTCATGTAAACCAGGCAAAGAGGTAGGATTCAGAAAAACTGAAATGACACTAGTCAACAAGAAAGTACAATGGACAAGAAAAAGGATCTGAAATTTGATACTGAATAATAAATTAATAGAAATGAAACAAAACTACAGAAACTTCAAAATCTATACACAAGTCTAGCACACAACCTTTATAAATATGATCTGTGAGTGCAAGTTTGAAGTACACCTAAGTGAGTTTCTAAACATAGTATTTCAAGAACACCGACATCCAGTAGTTCTGTTTGGACAACTTAGTATGACTCCAGCAAAAAGTTGATCCTAATGGTAACAATTTGCTGTCATCAACCCTCAGCTGGCTTTGAAGAAGACACGGTAGGGATCAGTTTGATCCCATGACTTTGGTAATGAGCTCCATGAAATCACCACACACAAAAAACCCAAAAGTCCTAAAAATAAGACCAAACAATGAATCATGTTCTTTGACAGATGTGTTACAAATATCTACCATGAGAGCTTTTAGCAGATGTCACAATGATGAACAGTAAAATTACAGTATGAAACCAATCTACAAATTTCATCATTTTAAGCACTGACTTTCAATAGGCAGCTGTTCAGGTTGTCACTTTTCTTCACTCTCTGCATAATTTCCATGGCTCAAAACCAGAAGGCATATACAAATAAAAATTACCAATCACAGTTACACTAGCTGATGTCTGCTACTGTCATTAATTTTCCTTATCGTATTTTATTTCTCAGTACACAGTGTTAGAGCTGTCAAGATACATTTCCCTGGCTCTTGTCCTGTTAACATACTAATTCAAACACATGACAGGCCAGTTTTCATGGCTCTGGCAGAAAGACTGAAGCTGTACTTGTAAAAATTATTTCTGGCAAAATAGTAGTATCCTTAAAAGTTGCTGGATAAAACTCATGGGAAGAAAACCATAGTTACGAAAGAAAAATAATAGATGTAAAGAAGAAATAAAAGCATGTTGTTCTCTTGTTTAATTCTGCTACAAACTTAAAGTCACAGTAAATCACATCCTATTTGTGGTCATATTTGAGCAAGTGCATTTTTGTGGACAGTTTACACATTTGTGGTTTATCCCCATTCTCAAGCCTCCAGATCACCACTTACAGAAAAAAAAATGTAAGGTTTTGAAGCATCAAAAAAAACCTTTTGTGATATATTCCAATTTCAATGGCTCCATTAAAATTCCATCCATGAACTTCCTAAGAAAATCTCTACTCTAGCAGGTGAAATTGACGCAGAGTTTGAATAAAAGATGCCTCTTGTCTAGATTTGTAAATTAAAGCTTGATATCAGTCACGTTTACTCTTCCCTGAAATCACCCCTTAGTCATTTCAGAAATACTCTACCTGTAGTGCACTTTCTTTCAGGCAAGCTCAACGAACAACACAAATGCAGTCTCTTTCTAGTCATATAGTTTTGTTTCTCTTAAAACAATGTCCAGAGAAGTGGAGGCAGAACTCCTCAGAGGAGGAGACCGAATCCCTCAAAACAGCCCCTCAAATTCCTAGATTCCTCCTTGCCAGCATCCACCAGTGTGAACCACTAGAGAATCCAAAGTAATTCATTACATTGTGCTTTACACAACATTTGTGTTTAAACCATCAGCTCCAGAGAACTATTCAGACAGTCTAAATGAAAGATACCATAAGAACACTATATTCAAGTGCAGTTTAAGAAGAAAAACCTCCCAGAACAATTCTTCAATAGTCTAATACTGCTCTGTTAGGACTATTTTTTAGATGACTAGAAATGTTTGTATTCTTTACTGTTAGGTCAAAAATATTGCTTTATCCAGTAGAAAACCAATTTAGCTTATGCTTAAACTATTGCCAAATAAAATGCCTCTGAGGACTTCAAGCAGTAATCATATTTACATTATTTGCTCCTGCCTTTCATAAGAAACTTTATTTGCTCCAAAACCAGCATCACAATTATTGTTTGAAATAAATGACTTATATAGTAACTTCTTAAAAATATCAAGTATATGTAAGCTTTACCACATATCACTGATTTTCTTATTCACTTCTCCTTCAAACAGCTTTAATGCCTTCTAAAGACTTTCTAAAGACCTTTCCATCTGTTATTGTCAGGTGTCTCAGTCACCCCATTTTAAAAACTCATTTTTATACCTCAATACCCTTCAGAGCTATAGGCTGTCATTACCTTCTGGGACTGAAAGTGAGCACTGCCATCAAACCCCAGAACTACAGCAGCCCATTGCAACTCTGTCAGTAGCTAGCAACCCTGGCATCCCATAGCATCCATAGTTGCTTATGCTACCACAACAAACCAGTAATTTCTTTTTCATTTATTTTCAGATCATATCAGAAAAGAAACAAGAAACCTACACAGTGCTAAACTGTTCATTGACCACATTAGACACAGGTTAATTTTACTGATTTATTTACATGCATCTACCTAAGAATTGGGTTATTACAGCTACCGGAGAAAGGAAACACTGGAGCTCTAGGGCACCTGCTGGGCTGGTGCTCGCAGAGCAAGGAACCCTAAACTACCAGCCAAGGGATGAAACTGGTGGTTTCTGCAGTGCCAGCTGCTGTAAAGTCAGTTGAAAGCAGACAGGTTCTTTCTACAATACTGGGTGTCTCTAGACTGGACAAAACGCACAGAGTTTCTGAAAGCTCACATTCTCATGCAATAAAATTACATTTCCCTGCCCACTTTGCTCACTGACTTGAAGTGATGTTAAAATACATCAGAAAAGCACTTAAAACTAAAAATTCCCAGATAAAAATATGGTTACATTAAAAAGTCCTCTTTAGTTAATTTTGCTTATTTTTCCACACTTAGTCTCTATCATAGCCTAAATCACTGTTCTGTGAACTAAGCTTTCTAGTCGCAGAGTTTGGTTAAAACACGGGAGAGCCTTCAGTCATCTAGAAGCAATGGAAATTGATGTTGCACTTGATTCCAGGAATAGACAGTAGGGGGTAGAAGGAAATTGGTCGTGCTTGGTCTCAATCTTTAATTGATATGGTCATTCATAAGCCACTCTCGAAATTTTACTTAAAGCATGTGTTTTTACTTATTTAGTAAACCATATTTACCTATGCTATTTGTTTTCCTATTCTTTAGCCAGTTTTTCTGCTTTCTTCACACAGCTTATCAGAACATCCATTGGAGAAGAAACTAACACAATGTTTAATATAAAACTATATTTTGGTGGAAACAAAGATTAGTTGAACACATATAGGAAGCATTTTTGATAATTATATGACAAGGTATTATATGTACTATTTATAACTGAAGAGTAACATTGTTGTCCAAATTCAATACTGTTTACTTTTGAAGAGCCCCCAGTACCTGACAGAAAGGTACTGGTGTATCATCTTTTGCCATGTTACATTTCACATGGACAGATAGACAGTTGGTGACTACATCCTCTTGGACATGCACTTACCATCTCAGCTTGAAATCTAGGATCAAAACCTATGAATTTTTCTCTATCCCAAAGTTTCTTTCAAAAAAATAAGCCTGTACACTTTACAAGATCTTTTCTAATGCTAAAAATCTACCACTCTTCTCTGTCTCCAAAGTAAATTACTGACCATTCTTCTCTACAGCCTTCTGATATCAGGAGGATCACACAAACTATTTTAAAACAACATGTTCTCCGGACAATATTAGAGCCTCTCACAGCGATGCAGAACATGAACTCAGTTTACTGTGAAATTGTGCTGTTTGTGAGCTATTTTCACTCGCTGGTTGTACCAGCCCTTGGCTAGGGAAGAGGCACCAGAGCGCTATTCAAAAGCAGTTCAGTTCCCTGCTCCCGAGAAATGTGAAAGCCCCAGCTATCAGCCTAACTGACTAGAACATGAAACAAATAGGAGATGCCCTTTCTCTGCACTCAGCCCTAGCTGGTCTGTGTGCTTGCATGGTGCTCTGAGAAGCACTGGGACTCTGCACTTGACATGCCCAAAATGTACATGTATTTCAGGATGTGGAAAAAAAAAAAAAGTCCTTACCTAAATAATTTCCCAGGAGCTTGGCGCATGTCCCCATTCCTCAGTTTGTGTCCTCAGTTTGTTCCAAGTTTGCTGTCCATTGCCAAAGTTACTGCTGTTATCATGTGCACATCTCTTCCTCCAAATGTCACATCTTATTGCCCAACCTCTGAGCATGAAGAGTGATTTCTATGGATGACATGGCTACATGTGCACAACATCAATGTTTTCTTGCAAGAAAAAAAGAATTTAATATTGCTTTGTTGACTGCTTTTAACACAGACTTCTACAGTTAAATCCTGATGGTAGACCAAGAACTTTGCATAAGCATGTGTGGACTGAAATGCAGTTCCAGAAGCAGAACTGAGAAATCAAAGGAAACTGCATCAGCACTACACTGCTTTTAGTCTTTTTCTTCTGTGGTTTTATCTTTCAGTTCTTCACAGGCTAACAAACCAATATTGTAGTACCATAAAAGTCATTTCATTAACAGAAAAAGCACTAGCATCATATGAATGAGTGAAGATTAGTCATGTTAATAAAAGCGGTGAAAAGAGAGCATTCCACTCCTTCATTAGACTAGAAATGCGTTAAATTATCCTACTAACTGAATTTAATACATGCTTATAATCCTTTATTAATTCTCATTGTGTATTCAATTTTTCCAATACGTTTTTAAGTTTCTTGGAAGAAATTCAACTGTTTCATTCAGTTATGATTTATTTTACTTTTCCAGCTCTTTCACATGAACAACAAATTCCTTTGGGGAAAGTATTTTCAGCTCAATACTAGGAATATTCTTTCTGTAAATTTGGCTTCACAAATGAAACAGTACCTGTTTTTTAAATACATATAGATTTATCTTGGATGTCAGTTTCTTTTCTATGAGCTATATTCTGACTAGTTGGTACCTAACCACCACAACTAAGCTTTTACTCACTTCATATTTATATTTTTATAGTCAGAACGCTAAACTCCAACACCCTACAACCAAAGGTTTGACACCTCCAGGTCAGAGGCATCTGCTGTATAGTTTAGAAAAAACATTGTAAGAAAACTGTTTTCATTCATCTTCCACTTGTTAGCTGCCTCAGCTTAGTGACTGTTACTGTTAACTTTCCTACATGCATCAAAAAATTATTGTTAAAATGCTTGCACAAACACAAAATGATGACAGAAACAAGAAGACGACAACATAAAAGCAAAGCTTCAACCTCTTCTGGCATCTAGGTTAGTTTAAATAACTAATAACTCAATTTAATTATATTTGTAATGTTATCTGAAAGGATTTTTTAGGAATTCCACCAGGAGAGTGTATTCATAACACTGGCTTAATATGAACCCTTGAGCCCAACTAGATTTACAGTAAAAAACTAACAAGTCTCATGAACCTTCTGGGGAGTTTTTCAAAGTAAAATGCATTTATGGTATTGATGCAGATAAGCATCATTCCCAAAAGTCACTTCTTTTTACTGGTAAATGAGTCTTTTCTGCAGCTGAATCGAAGTATTTTATACTTTCAAGTGGACTTCTAATTCATCTACCTGTTTTAGTAGGCTGTCATCCTATAATTAAGTTTTAATTAAATAAATGCACAAGGTAATATACAGTACACACAACAGAGGAAGACATGAATGAATTTTAGTCTGACAACACCTAGAGCAACATTTTAATGGCCCGAGTGAAAGAGAAAAATCAGAAACTAGTATCAGAAATAGACTAAACAATAATCAGAAAGCCCAAAATAAAATTACTGGCAGTCCTATTAGTGAAATCTTGTAATTCCTCAGAATGGAAAATGCACCATAACAAGTTGCAGTTACACCCCTGCACATTTTCCACTCCTAGCAAGTTTATTTGCCCTGTTTTTTGACTTGTGTGTTTGAACTGATATGGGTGGGCTTTTATTGTGAAGTAGAATGAGGTCAGGTATTTTTAAATTTTTTTTTACATGATGAGCTCTTCAGTATAAAAAAAAACCCAAAATAAACCAAAACCAACTTCTACACAAAGCATATCACACTTGGAAATCCTATTACAGCCACAAACATTCTTACATTTTGTTGGGCTGGGGTGATTGTTTCCCTGTGGCAGCGAAAAGCTCATCTGATATTAAAGCTGTATCACCAACAGAGAATTCTTATAATGACAAAATAAAGCAAATAATGAAATACAGAAAAGATTGGGGTTTTTTAACTCTTAGTTCAGCTGGAAACCTTGTCTACTCTAATGATTTATGTTCTTACCACCACAGCCCTATGTCAGACTACTCATTGCCATATACATATATATATTTTAAGAGAGTAGTCTTAAAGGTGCAGGAGCAGGCTGTCCCTACCTGCTGAAAAACAAGCAGGCGGGGAAAGAGATCGGCCTGGCTAAATAGGCACCTTTGGCTGGACCTCAAGAACAAACGGAGAGTCTATGACCTTTAGAAGAGAGGACAGGTCTCTTATGTAGACTATAAAGATGTTGTGAAGCAATGCAGGGAGAAGATTAGGAGGGCTAAAGCACAGCTAGAGCTCAACCTAGCTATGGCTCTTAAGGATAATAAAAAATGTTGCTATAAATTCATTAACAACAAAAGAAGAATTAGGGAAAACCTCCATCATTTATTGGATGCAGAGGGAAACTTAGTAACAAAGGATGAGGAGAAGGTTGAGATGCTTAACACCTACTTTGCCTCAGTCTTCAGCAGTGGAATGAGCTATACCCTGGACATCCAGCCTTATAAGCTGGGAGACAGGGACGGAAAGCAGAATGAGGGTATCATGATTAAAGAGGAGGTGGTCAGGGACCTTCTACGCCACTTAGATGCACAAAAATCTATGGGACCGGATGGGTTACACCCAAGGGTGCTGAAAAAGCTGGTGGATGTGCTCACCAAGCCACTTTCCATTATTTATCTGAAATCCTGGCTAACTGGGGAGGTCCCAATGGACTGGAGGTTAGCAAATGTGACACCCATCTACAAGAAAGGGAGAAAGGAGGATCCAAGTAACTATAGACCTGTTAGTCTGACCTCAGTACCAGGGAAGGTCATGGAGCAGATCATCTTGAGTGCTCTTCCAAGCCATATAGAGGGCAACCAGCAGATCAGGCCCAGTGAGCATGGGTTTAGGAAAGGCAGATCTTGCCTGACGAACCTGATCTCCTTCTATGACAAGATGACCCGACTATTGGACAAGGGAAAGGCTGTGGATGTGGTATACCTGGACTTCTGGAAGTCATTTGACACTGTTCCCCATAGATTTCTAATGGAAAAACTGGCTGCTCATGACCTGGATGAGAATACAATCTGCTGGATCAAGCACTGGCTGGACGGACGGGCCCAGAGAGTAGTGGCCAATGGTACTAAACCCAGCTGGAAGCAGGTCACAAGTGGTGTTCCTCAGGGCTCAGTGCTGGGACCATTTCTATTTAACATCTTTATTGATGATCTTGATGAGGACATAGAGTCTACCATCAGTAAAT
>WTSP01020254.1:2918-17006 GCA_025331215.1 Actenoides lindsayi
GGGGGGGGGGGGGGGGGGCGGGGGGGGGGGGGGGGGGGGGGGGGGGGGGGGGGGGTTTCTGCTTTTGAGTTTGTAGGGCAACGGGTGAGGAAATGGCCAAGCCGTCCCTCTCGAAAGGAACCAGCGGGGCTCTGACCCCACAGCAGCTAGAAACGAGTCACAAGCTTCAGTTCATCTCAGCTCTCAAAGGCGACGTCTCCATCTACGCAGGAGCCAAAGAGAAAAAGTCAGCGGACGATGATGCTGAGAGAAGGGACGCTCCAAACTTCGCCGCCGTTATCATTGTTTCATCTGGAGAAGTCATTTCAAGCTCTTCCAGTCACCTTCAAATCTAAATACCGTGGATGTATTTAAATACCTGGAGGGGCTGAAAAGCTGTGGAGCTGTGATGCTGAGGGACAGGGTGTAGTGGTGCCCTGGCACTGCTGGGTTAACGTTTGCACTTGACGATCTGACAGGTCTCTTCCAATCAAATTCTCTGATTCCAAAACAACCGAAAGAAATGATCATAAAAAAGCTACTCTGGCTGCAAAAAAAGTGATCCTAAACCCTGGGTGAATGAAGTGACAAGGGGAACCAGCACCACCTCCTTCGGTAGAGCGACGCAAAATCCACACGTCCCGCCCCGAACCCTGACGTTAAAAAATAGCAGGCGACAGCACGCGAGCCAGGACAACCAACTGCACCAGTGAAGACAGCTGCCAACACTAAGCAAAGGCCCAATAAAACAGAAGAAAGACCAGGACAGGGTTGGATGGGTCTTTTGAGCAACCTGGTCTAGGTGGGAGGTGTCCCTGCCCACGGCAGGGGGGTTGGAACTGGATCAGCTTTAAGGTCCCTTCCAACCCAACCCATTTTATGAGTCTGTAAAGAAATGCTACTCCCTTGTCCCTCTCTGTTAACCGTGGTCCGACACTTTGGAACTACCTTATTTCCACACAGAAGGTTGCAAGAGAAGAACTTGCTGTAAACGGCCTGAATTTATCAGCTTTTTTGTTGTTGTTTTTGTAATGGTCAGAGTAGACCAATTTTTTTTCACATTGATACTACACTGTGGGCAATATATATTTGGACTTCAAGTAAGCAATTGATTCAGCACCATCTAAAAGGCAAAAAGGAAGGTGAACGCCTCTTGACTTGGATTACAGTAGTATTAAAGGAATTAAGAAATGCCTAGCCATAAATACACTGCTTGAAGGTGTGAAGGTAATAAAGTGCCTGGAGAGGAGGGAGAGAAGGAGGAGAAACGAGAGAAGATGAAATCAAAACGGCACAAGTCATCGAGAAAGGGGAGGAAGGACAGGGGGAGCAACAAGTGAGTCTTAACGGGGCCGGGAGAGGCAGGAAACAACAAACAGCTCAAAGAACCGAAGAGAACAGCTAAACCTGAGCAGTGGAATTGTGTGCAAGAAACGTCAAACGAGTCCGTTTAGAAGCACGGCCATATCTGAGACAGACCTTTATTTCTGCAGGTAACTTCCTAGAACATTGCTGAGCACTTGCTGAAGTGCACAGCCCAGTCCCAGTCTTCCCAGTCCCAGTGTTAATAATCACAATCATAAAAAAGAGGATACTTCAAAGTTATTATTTCCCTGATTTGCTAATGTAAGCATCAAAACTGAAACGAGGGGAGGGAGGAGGGCTGCTAACTAGCCATGCTGGAGAAAAGCCAGGTCAATTCAGCTAGCAGAAAGCTCCCAAGATTTCATATGGCCGAACCAAACCTAAGCTTCAGCATGACACTGGATCACTTTTTACTAGGCTAGAAATAGCATATATTCCTTATTTAGAGACCCTTAAGAATAACAGGTTCAGGTCAGAGCACTGAGAAAACCACAAGTAAACCAGGTAAAATTGGATTACCAGGGCATGGAGCAGCTCAGATGGAAGGTAAAAAGAAATGAGCGATATGAGAAGAACCAAAGAACGGGAAAATGATGTGTGACGAATTCGGTACCGACAAGAATCCACTTGAGAGCAAAGTGAATGGCTCAGAGCAGGTGGAGGAGGTATCGCTCAAAACACATCTGGAATTCCTTCAAGGAAAAACAGGCTCAGTGTAGGAAATGAGGAGACCCCAGTTTAGCAAGAACAGTTGTTCTGTCTGGGAAGTAAGAGGAGACACCAGTTTGGCAAGAGGACTTCTGGCTGGGAAGTAAGAGAAGACACCAGTTTGGCAAGAAGACTTCTTCTGGCTGGGAAGTAAGAGAAGACACCAGTTTAGCAAGACTTCTGGCTGGGAATTAAGAGGAGACACCAGTTTAGCAAGAAGACTTCTAGCTGGGAAGTAAGAGGAGACACCACTCTAGCAAGAAGACTTCTGGCTGGGAAGTAAGAGAAGACACCACTTTAGCAAGAAAAGTTCTTCTGGCTGGGAAGTAAGAGGAGACACCAGTTTGGCAAGAAGACTTCTGGCTGGGAAGTAAGAGGAGACACCAGTTTAGCAAGAAGGCTTCTTCTGTCTGGGAAGTAAGAGGAGACACCACTTTAGCAAGAAGACTTCTGGCTGGGAAGTAAGAGGAGAAACCAGTTTAGCAAGAAGACTTCTGGCTAGAATACCTTCTGAAGCACTCTGGAAATCTTGATGAACAACCCAGTTGCTCGAGGCACTGCAGCTAAAGGAAACATTCACAACCGATTAAATTTTACTCGCCTTGAACGATTTTCACGTCGAACGTTCTTGGGCGACGGCAAAAGTCACGGTAAGGTCCCGATAACAACTGGAATTCAGGTACCCCGACGTCTCACGCAATGACCGGCGACAGAGAATTTAGGATTAGAAGAACACAGGCTGAATCTGGAGGATGCTGGAGCAGATCTCAGTAATAGAGCAGCCTAGAGAAACCACCTATCAAAGCTACATTTGTTTGGCTCCCATTATGGCCGAAGTCCCGAGTGGGAAAAGATATTTATCATACGTAAGCGGAACTTCACGTGGTTTAGAGACATAAGGCACAATATGTTGTCTGATGGCAAGTCCTACGTTGTGAAGAAGTTCTCACTGCAGAGAACCCCTCTAGCACTCAAATCTCTACGAATGATGAAATACTATGAACAGGTAATAACGGTATAAGACGAGTCGACCTCTTTGGAATCATAGTTTTTACAGTTAAGGCCAGAAGGGACCAGTCTATCACCTACGAGGAGAACCTGAATGATGACCTCCCACGATCCTGATGCAAACTCTCAGCTCTATCTACTTCACCCGAGGGGGTGAACGAATCATCCTGCCCTTCCAAATGCAAAAAAAAAGTAAAAAACCCCTAACTGAAGGTGTCTGCTTTTTCCACATATCTCTTTATAAATGTTACCATCTGTATCCAATGGATTTATGAAGATAAATGGAATACTTTTCTTTATTTTTAAATTTTTTTCCCTCCAAACACATTTACAAATACCTTCTGAACTCCCATGGATACTTCACTAACTCCTGACCAGACATCTCATTTTCAAGCCTATTTCAGTGAAGTGAATTACTGGCAATGAAACTTCAGGACTGTTCCATTCTTGCTCTGCTACAAATCCCACCGTTAACAAGTGAGTATTGTTGAAATCTAGGGGCAGATTCTCAACTGATGTTAACTCTGGTAAGCTCTATTCCTTCATCTGTAAGAGTTGTGGAGCATTGGAAGAGACTCCCCAGAGAGGTTGTGGAGTCTCCTTCTCTGGAGACTTTCCAGCCCTGTCTGGATGCATTTCTGAGGGATCTGCTCTAGTTCTGTCCTGCTCTGGCAGGGAGGTTGGACTCAATGCTCTTCAGAGGTCTCTTCCAACCCCTAACATGCTGTGATTCTGTGATCTCAAAAATGTTTCTTTCCTCTATGCACCTGGAGAAAGAGGACCATGAGTTAGAAGAGCTCTAAAGAAGAGTTGCAGAGTTAACCTGCTACTGCCCAACAAGAAGCTCTGTGCCCAGGTGTAAATGCTCAGCTAAACTTACAGGCAACTACCTCTGTAACAAAGGGAACGAAAGCACGTCTCCAATTCCACTAGCAACTCCTAAAGGGACTTTGCAATGTTACAATGTTTGCCACGAAGACCCGTGATGGCACGAAGAGAGATTTGGCACGTTGGAGATTTCAGAGCATTTCACCAACTGCTTCAACTATCTCATCAATAAAGCATCCAAGATGTTTACCCTTCTCAAGCAGCAGTCATGGATTTTGTGCAACACACCTGGTCTTCCCCAACACGCTGGGCAACCTCTTTGCCACTCTAAACCCAACGTAGCTCCACCTAAACTCCATTCTAACCAACACACGGAAAGGTGAGATGCTCCCGCTGCTACTTTCCACTCCAAAGTTATCTCAAACCTTTTGAAGAGAAGAACAAGAGTGAACCTGTCAAGGGGGAGTTTATGTCATTTTGGTCTTGAAAAGATCTGCTCTCCTGCCGTAACTGGTCGGACTTGATGATCCTCAAAGGTCTCTTGCAACCATAATGGTTCTATAAAGCATAAATGAAATGGTTTGCACTCTGGTGTAGGATAAACTGGCCAGTGAGTTGCTATTCTGAGCTCCTGAAGGGTATTTCCAGTCCTGTCACTACAGTCCTGTCCAGGAGAGATAGCAGCAACTTTGTCAGCAGGCAGACTTTAACAAAAATATATATCCATATATATGGATTTTGAGGAATGGTATCTACGCTTAATATCCTTAATGGAATATACTGGGTGAGAAACATTAATTACCACTAAGTTACTCTCATTACCTCTCCGTCCTTGAGTGATTTGACAGATAAACTTTGTGAGCAAAGTGTGTTTTTAAATCTCAAATGATGTAAAATGTATCTCAGAAGGCTCAAGTCAACCACTTCATTATAAAGGTGGGTTATTTAAGCTACCTACTCCACCTTGCCATAACATGGAAGACTTTCATTAGTGAAGGAGAAGGGGTGGGGAGGCTGAGTTGAGGCCAGTGAGAGCAGCAAGCTGAAGTCCAAAAACATGACCTCCCAGAAAAGAAGTTGCTACTGTGAGTGCAGTACCACCAGTGGTAACCGTGCCGGAAGAACCCAAGTACCCAAGATCCACAGGTCTGTTCTGAACCACAGTGACACTGGATGAGATTTACACAGGTATTTCTGTACAAAGAAGCTGAAAAGTAACTGGAGGATTTAAGTAAGAGCCTAAGGAAGTTCCTAACTTCTTTTGCCAATCTGTTGGGTGTCAGGAACCTGCTGTTTTTTCTAAATGTAACCAAAGAGTCTGAATGCACGTGTTTGCATGCTAACAAACTCTGGAAATCTGATAAGTACCTACAGCAGGGGAACAGCACTATGGAAAAATACGGTCAAGAAGGACAGGGGCAAAAAAATGGGAGCACGGGCTTTGCAGTGCTCAAGACTGGTCAACAGAGAGAACGTTTCTCCCCAAAACGCAGAGTAAAAAGGCACGTAACACCCTATGACAGATGCTTTTTGAGACTCTAGCAACATATCAGAGAATGACCACGATGTTATTTTAGGTCACTACCATGTAGCTTCTCCCGCGTTGAACGGCAAGCATGCTGTCCAGCCAAGCATCCAGCTACAAGCTATTTGGAGAGTTCCTCAGGAGAAGGTGAGTTAGCTCCTATCACTCCACCACGCTAACGGCAAGAGGAGAAACCTTGAGGACATTAGGGTTAGATACTTGGCAACAAGTGCTGCTAAGGCTTCCAAAGCGAGTCACTACCAAGGAGAACTTGGAGTGGGCACAGAAGAGCTGGTTACATTCCCGGCTTCGGGGACCGGAGGACGACAGTGCAATCGGTACCCTCGACCCGTGGGCAGGGTGAAAACACAACTCAGAGGACTCCTGGACCACGGCTCATCTTCCTCAACGCTACAACTCTCCCAACAAATCCAGAAGAGCTAAAGCAGAACCCTGGCTAATCTGTAACCGCGCTGTCACACGTAACGAAACGTTCTTTTTTGTTTCTGAAACTCATTTGAGAAGCAATACATACATGAGTGGGGAGGGGTGGGGAAAAACCCAACATAAAAGGCAGCGAAGCAGCTTTGCATAGAAAAATGAACTCGGTTTCGGTCCCTGCTGTTGTAAGTTGCCATTAGGAACAGGTCATTATTTAAGTTTACGAAGTAGCTGTGTTCCAAGTGTCACTAATAACACTGGTATTAAAGAGAATTAGGGGGCGGAAGATCTTCTGTTTTCAATCACAGAAAAGACAGAAATCCTTTTAATTATGACCATGCCAATCCACATCTTTCTAAAGCAGCTAATTACATGTCAGGAGGACACCCAGTCATTCAAAAGAACTGCCATCACTTTTACTGCCATACTCTTCGGCATTTATCTTACCCGTCCCAATTACCCTGGCTGCGGTTTGAAAGGATTGAGCAGAAGTGTGCTGGGTGTTTTGATCAGCAGAATGCACCCGCTCCCATTTAAGAGCGGTGGGAAAAGAAGGAATAAATAGCAGAGGGAGCCTCCTGCCAAGCCATCTGAGAGCGAGATGCACTGTACATACAGAGACATCAAAGGCCCATTACACAGTTCACTCCAGTTCAACGGGTTTAGTTCACCCGCGCTTAAGCTGTCGGCCGGAGCGCTCCCGAGCTCGCTGGAAAGAACGGGGAAGAGCACGACACGGCAGCAATCAAACCGAGTTTGTTACCTTGATGAAAAGGGGAGTTTAAAGAAGGTTGCCTGAAATTTCTCCCCCTGCCATGGAATCCAAAATAGCAAATCCTTTTCCATCTCCCCCCGACGTCAGCTGCGGGTACGATCGCCTCGACGCTAAGCGCGTCGCAGAGCGCGTCTTGAAAGGCCCAAACGGGTTCGTTCGCTTCTTCCAGCGAGCTCGAGCTGATGGATTTTCACGCCGAGAGCGCGACAGAAGAACCTTCGCAGAACAGAGGCTGGTTTGTACCGATTACAGCAACTGCACCAACAGCACCTTAGCTACAGCATCACCTACGGTCAACGGACACCTACGTGAAGGAGAACTGCAGATGACCAAACAATTCTGGGCTATTTTAACGTGGTCAATCCAAGGCTGGAGATGAACAACTCTGGAGATGTTTGAATTTCTCGCCCCGCACTGGTGCCACCGAGATTACTTCCATTCATTTGATTTTCTTTCTCTTTGTTGGACCAAAAACCAACACCAAAAGGCTGTCGTCTTATCGACAGTCCCCGGAGCAATCTAGTCCACTTTGCTAGTGATTTCTCGCAGAGGAGGGAAAGAATTTTTATGCATTTTAAAGTTGAATTTATAGCTGCCGTTTCCAGAATGCCTCGTTTCTCATTAATGCGCCACATCTTTCGTCGGACAGTTTAAACCCCATAAATTAGAGAGCAGTAACAGATGCTAAAATGAAGGTTTCAGGGCTTTTCAGCTTGCCAAATGCCTGTTGGCCAATAACCGATTCAATATCCTGAGTAAATATCCCAGCTGCAAAAAAAACCCCCGAACCAACCCAAAAAACCGAAGGGGGAATGTTTTGTTTTGCAATGTCTCTGCGGCTCTTCTCGGGAACTGCAAGGTTGCCTTCCAAGAAATCACAGTGAAAATGCCTGACTCCACAAAACTCTGATAAATTAGCCAGGATCACGGTACAATCCTGACTACTGCTACTCACACACACGCACAAAACCTTCAGCTGTCTGAGAGGAATGAACATGTCAGGTCAGTGACACAGAACAGAGTTTTCAAGACCAACCCTGCCAACAAAGATTCCTGCCAGACGATAAAAGCTCCACCAAAACTCGAGATTATTGCCTACAAGCTCCGGACTTTGATCAAAATAATATTATCAAGTTAACTTCAAAGAGCGCAAGAGCCACTTGGGTGGGAAGCCTTGTCTAAAATAAGAGCAAAGTTTATTTTGACAAAAAAACCTCCTACAATTTGCTGGCAGCTCTCCAGTGAACTTGAAAGAAGCTGATGGAACGCCGGGGGAATGAGAGCTGCACAGTGATGTAGCCGGGGTGGGAGGAGGAACATAAACCTTCTGCTCAGAAAATGATTATCTAAACCGAGCAGAATTCGAGGGATAATGGCAGAAAAAAAACCCAAACAACATCTTCTCCTACTGAACATCCACAGCTCTCAGCACTACGGGCAGAATCTCGCGCTGCATCTTAGCAATCTGCAGAGAAAGGTGTGAGTCCAGCTTTGCATCCGAGGTAAGATCACACCCAAGGACAACATCCCCCCCACCAAGTGCTTTTAGGGCAGCGATTTTTAGACCAGTTTTGCTGGTTTTAGCTATATGAAAAAATAGAGACCTGTTTCCTTACGAAAGCCCGGTACAACGACCACGTCTCGGTGACTCAACCGCCCCGGGGGACGGTCAGAACGGGGCTTTCATTGGACTCCCCAGCAAGCAGCATCTCATTGTGAAGGCAAACTTTTATACCATCTCAACATCTTGGTGAACTCATCTCCATCTTCTTATGCGCTTCGAAGGCAGAAATTAACCCTCGAGAGTCTTAACTCTCTGCAAAGTAGCATCCAAATCAGACCTACAGCCTGCCTAGTGAAGTACGTTTGGTTTGGGGTTTTTTTTTTTTTCCCTAGCAGTGGCCAAAAGCAAGCACTTCTGGAAAGAAAAGGAGGATCCAAGCAAGCATAACGTGACCCTTTCCCAGTCACACGCTTTCAGCTTCTGACAATCAGCAATTAATGATTTACTGAGCAAAAAATTTCTAGCTTGTACTCACCAGTGGGCTGAAGTTAACTACAATTTTTCCTCTAAGACGTTCGGCTCTGGGAAATTTTTCACCCGCACTCACAGCAGCAAGACAACAATAAATCCTCACAAACGAAGGCAAAACCTGATCTACAGCACAAATGTTAACGAGAACATGGAAAACTTACCAGTCTGATGTTAGGCAATGAAAGAAAGAGAACAATTCAAATATCCCTGAAGAACTGTGTAAACAGAGCAAATAATTAATGAAGTATATTACTTATGGCTTGATTGGAGCCTGAAGCCAGACCCTGCAAATAAAGCTCCCCTCTATTAGTAGAATAAGAAAGGTAACTTTTTATGAATAGCAAAACAGAAATAAAAACCCCAGACCAATAACAAACTGAGACATAATTTCTTTCAACGAGTCAACACGTAGGGATTGGAATTAGGAAACACCTCAACCTGAGCAGAATCATAGCATAATTTGGGTCAGGGACCTCTGGAGGTCTCTAATCCAACCTTGTCCGGTTGAGTTTCGATTATCCCAAGGATGGGGGTTCCACTGCCTTTCTGGGCCACTGTTCTACCACTCTGACTATGAAAACGTTTCTCTTTATATTCATCTGGGATTTTCTTTAATGCGAGTTGAACCCACTGCCCCCCCACGTTTTTACCCTGCACCTCTGAGAAGAGCGTGGCTCCATCTTCTCTAAACCCACCCCTTAAGACAGCTGAAGAACCAAATATGAGATGTCCCCAAAGCCAGTCTGAATAAATGCAGCTCTCACAAACTCTCACCACATGACACGTGCTCATCTCAGCAGCCCTCGGATGGACTCACTCCTGCCCAACACGGCGCACAGTTCTCCAGACGTGGTCCCACAGGTGATGAACAGAAGGAACTAAACCTCTTCCTTGACCTGCTGAAGGCTTTTCTTCATGAGATTCCTTAATTGCTGCAAGGGTGCACTGCTGACTCACAACCGACCCGTTCCCATCCAACGGGTGAGCCATGGGATCACACTGTAACGAGCATCAACGGGTAACCTGTCTCTTCACTGCTTATTTTTATCATCTCAAAATGCTTTTGCAAATATCTGGGATCTCCCACTTTAGGAAGAAGTTGGGGGGGAATAAAAAAAATAATCAACAAAATCCCAAACCAACTCCAAAAACCAAAGAAGCGGAGGTAGAAATTGTTGTTTTAAGAAGACGGTTAAGAAACAACAACTCAAGTATAAGGACTGCATGAGTGACAAAAGAACAGTCAGAACTTACTCTACGCAGTCACAAGCAATCTGTGCCCATGACAGAAGAGGAGCATCTCAAATAACTTCTTCTCTATTCACAGAACAGAAAGGTAGATCTAGCCTGCCACCAGACCCACTTCAAGGGAACCCACGTTGAGGACAAATCGCAGTAGCTCCAGGTTGGCTACGACAAAACGCAACTGAGTTGCAACGCTACAAAAACGAGGCAGAAATTTCAAGAGAATCCAGAGACAGAAAAGACCACGACGACTCCCACAGTGTGGAAAACCCCCTCGAACAAAGGCTAAATTCCAGGACACGCTCTCTACCAATTCCTTCACTTCCTCCAGATCACATACGCTTCTCCTGACGTCGTCACACCAGCGTCTGTGACGTTTTGGCTAATTCGTGCCCAAAGTTATTAGCCAACTGCAAATTGCTCACGACGAACTTTTAGAACAAAGGAAATAAGGCTGCCGTGAGCATCCTGGTAACAGCTGATGTCTTACTCTTGCCTTGTACCTCTTGAAAAGCCAAAACAGACAAGGGCAACCCAAAAACTGGACACCATGGAACTAACTGTCCGATTCTCCCGTTAAGTCATTTGTTATTTTCTCCGGTGTTTACCAGGAAGCTACAAACAAGGAGGATCTGCCCATCACCAGTTGCTCACAAGGGCTTTAACCGTTCAACCTTCACAAGAGGATACTGCTGCACCTGACAGTGACAAACAGAATTAAGACCAGATTATTCTACATCAGATGGTTCGGACATACAGTTTTGGTGGTGTCATTTTAATCTTGCATCCCAGGAACCTACAACCAGGACCTAGAAGTTCTAGTCCTACTTTTATTCTACCCTATTGCTTTAAGGAGTTGACGCTTGAAACAATGACTATTTTTATTATTTTTTTTTTTCAGCTGGTATAGTAAGTAATATTTCTTTTAAAATTGCAGCTGTCCAACAGTTTGAGTCTGTTCTTTTTAAAATGAAACAGCCAGAACAAATGGTGGTGGCAAGCCCAACGTAAAGAGGTCATCGATTATTAAAATCTCCTTACTATAAATCGTGGATGTTGCTTGTCAGCTCGGTGTGTGACTGTGGAATGAATAAGTAGGTAAAATTCCACTAAGGCTAGAGTTTGCTCAATCATTCCGCTGTGCAAAAATAGAAAATAAAAGCTCTCCCCATCCTTTCACTCCTTAGTACCAAAACATTCACACACACCGAGGAAAAAAAAACCACAACGGTGCAACGGTCGCTGATCCAATTCCTTTCTTTCCTGAGTCTGCCCTGATGCTACTTAGGAATTTGCCTACTCAAGAAATGCAATAAACCAGGGAAAAAAAAAAAAAAAAAAAAAAGATGGCTTCATTCTGCTCCAGTGATCTATATCTAAGAAAAGCACATAAATTTTCCAATGAAATCCATAAGTGAAAGACGAGGCCAAGCCCTACCTATATATCTCCAAAGCTACAGAGACCAAGAGGTGCCAGCCGCGTGCCCTCTGAAAGCACAAAATCTCCTCCACATTTACCCAAGCAATTTGCACGAGATTAAAGAGATGCAGAGATTATCTAGTTAGCCTACGCCTTGATTTTTTTGGGGGGATGGGGGGGTTAGGCTGGCTAGAAACCTGCTGAGGAGCCACCTTTTAGGAGTTCACAAAGCTAGCCGATAGTTAAGCGAGGGGAAGGGACGAGGACAAGTCACAGCAACTT
Organism: Actenoides lindsayi; assembly: GCA_025331215.1. Lineage (NCBI taxonomy): Eukaryota > Metazoa > Chordata > Aves > Coraciiformes > Alcedinidae > Actenoides > Actenoides lindsayi. The sequence continues at coordinate 14,530 of WTSP01020254.1, forward strand.
CCCTGCGCTCCCTCCGCCTCGGAGAGGAGAAAAGGGAAAGCCAACCTTCAGACTAAGCTGTCTTCTGCTTGTCAAGCTGCTCCCACAAGACACGGGGAAGAGACAAATGGAATGTTGAGGAAACGCCATGTAAATTTTTCTGTATCTACGGTCAAAAATTTACATAGGTTTTGAAGTCGTTTTTGTCGTTGTTGGGGTTTTTTTGTGTGGTTTTGTTGGTTTTTTTTGTTTTGTTTGGGTGGTTTTTTTGTTCTTTTGTTTTTGTTTTTTTTGTTCTTTTTTTTTTTTTTTCCTCTTTTTTTTTTTTTTTGTTTTTCCAGTGTAAACCAGTCCTGCCCGGTTTTTACACCTCCCGTGCTGTTTCCATCAAAACGTTTCCTCTTACCGGCAGCAACACATCATTTTATCAGGATGCCAGGAGATCATTTCCACACAATGCCAGCAGATGTAATTTTCTTAGATGCACACACAGTTCATCACTGAGATACTAGATGACAAGGTGATCGCAGGGTGACTCTGTAATGCAAGTCGGCCGTTTGGTCTTTCGAATTCTCAACTGATAAAAAAAAGACTTATCAAATATAAATATCTTTAAGAAAAAAGTAACAAAAGTGCTACATATGATCGAGGAAAACAATCCCATTAGTTTCTGCTACTTAAAGTAGGTTCGCTTTACAAATATTACCACATCCATTATCAGTATGGCTTCCAATTGTTAATTAAATTGCTCGTAGCAGTATAGCTTTCTCACGTCTTAACGAGGACAGAGTAAAGAGAACACAAAACATTCACACCCCATTTCTCAGGTAAGAGATCCTCCTGCCTTTAAGCAAAGAAACAGAAGTTCCGTGTTTCGGAGAATATTTATGCTACGATGGTTATCTAGCAAAGGTCAGATGCAAAAGTTCTCCGAGAACCTTTCAGGCGAGCCGGGACACGGGCATTAGCGTAAAAATCCACTCACCCACTTTACGACCTTAATAACCTTCCTGGAAAACATTGCTTTTTTGAAAGTGGCAAAGCGGAGAGGGGAGCAGGGCGGGGAGAGAGAAGGCGAGAGGAAGAATAAAAGGTGGAATCGTTAATGACAGATCGAGAGAGTCTAGACCTCTTCTGAGCAGGCACCGCTAGCCACGCCAAAAAAAAAAAAAAAATAATAAAAAAAAAAGGAATAGTGGTTTTGAGAAGTGGACTGTTGTCCATTAGACATTCAGCTCATTTTTCACACGATCCCAGGCTGGGCTTCAATCATGGTCCCAGAGGCAGAAGGCAGTACTCATCCACTAAGCCACGCAGCTTGCGAGAGCAGAGGATGTCTGTGTTGAACGTGTGGACATCAACCCCAATAGCGTGACCGCGTTTCCAACGGCCATTCTCAGCACAGCACCCAAAAGCGTATCGAGTCACTGCACGACCAGCGAGGCACGGCTTATTGCAGCTGGAAATCATTTACCCCCACGCTGAAGTGGGGTTTCTAGTGTTCTTTTTCCTCTCGATACTCCCGATCTGGCGTCCATCGACCCTGTGCCACTACCTCAGCTTGCATCCTTTCAGTCTCGGGGAAGGAAAAGCGTACGGACTATTTCGTTTAACACAATCTCTAAGATCCCAAGATTTCTTTTTTTTTTTTTAAGTGTAGCCTAAGACTTGTCATCGAGGGCTGTCTAAAATACCTGGAAGCACTTTGAATGCTAAGACAGAGCAGCAAGATCTTTCTAGCCACTGGGGCCGGGAGAGGGAGGTTGATCGGTTGATCGATTATTTATTGGGAATTAATACTGAGAGAGTATATGCAAAGGCTGAGGGCACCATGCCATCTTCACAGAACAAGACCCTAACAGCTAACTGACGTACAAGAAACTGCAAAGTTATACTGTAAGAACACATATTAAGGACCGAGGAAAGTCTGCTAAGGTGCTACGTCTAAAAACTAAGTTACTTCTTGCTTCGACCCTCCCCTTTCTTTGTATCAGTCGTCGTCTAGAGCCTCTGTCTTGATCTCGTTGGCTCCTTGCCGGGCCAGTGCCAAGATGGTGTGGTTGACCGCTGCCATCTCCACGGCTAGTGAAATGGGGTCTTGATGGTCACTATGGCTAGTGCTGTCATCCTGGGCATGCAGAAAGGAGAAGAGAGAAGCATGGTTACTCCAGCGGCAGGAAAGCGGCGGGGAAACAGCGGCGCGGAGAGTAAGGGGCGCGGGGGCAGCCCAACCGCACGCTCGCGGCCGGGGTGGGGAAGCGAAAAGGAATCGGCAGGATCGACCCAGGATCGATCTCCCTCACTGCGCAGACAAAAGGTAAGCCAGGCAAGGAGGGGCCCACCCAAGTTTTGAGAGAGAAATTTGAGTGGCGGGGCGGGGGGGGGGGGGGGGATCCTGGCCAAGCAGAAAATGTCCAGGGAAAAGACACACCCGAGGGGTTAGGGCAGGGAAGGTGACCAAAGCCGGATAACACCCGGTCTTCCCGTTTTCCCCCTTT
>WTSP01020256.1:0-12840 GCA_025331215.1 Actenoides lindsayi
TGGTGTTTTCCTGATGAACAGTAATGCCATGGGTAAGAACAAATTCTCTGTAGCTCTGAGCATTGCACTTAAATATAATTTTTAAATGATCTGTGGGATTGGATTCAAATAGTAGTGTTTAATACATGCAACATAAGCAGGAAGTAGTGCACAGTTAACATGAAGATTGCACTGGATACCTGAGGGTCAGAAATGTATCCAAAGCCTGTGCAGATGTGCAGGACACTGGAATCAGAGTCAAATTTGGACTGAGCAATACTTGAAAGCAAATGCCCTTTAGTCTCTTTAGATAAGCATGCACATATGTGTGCTTCACAGAGTTCTTCACAGCTCTTGAGGACGGAAAGTTGTACTAAAAATTTAAAGATAAAAGGTTGAGCTATTGGAGTTCTTCTGATTCTCATCTCTGTTGGATGTAAAGGAATAGAAATGCTGGGCATTTTAAAAGAGGCATCTGAATACATTTCCCCTTCATTGCAAAGTCAATTAATGGTTTTGGGTTCCTTAGGTATTTTTGGTTTGCTTATTTTCTTAAGTAAATTTTCTAATCATCAATTAGAAAACTGGAAAGTTATTTTAGCATTAGCTGGTATTCAAAACCGGTTTTGTGCACTGTGTCTGGCAGAGTTTGTGGTGCAGCCTGCTCCAGCAGTGACCTACAGAACCATTGGCGGGATTCTTGATTTCTATATTTTCTTGGGGAACACTCCGGAGCAAGTAGTCCAGGAATACTTGAAGGTACCTTTAGCTACAAATACCATGTATTGAAGAGATTTTTAAAAGTGCTTGGGATTTTTTTGGTGTTTTCACCTCTTTATATGACAGTATGTCTTCACTACATTATCTATTAACTGAAGATATGACTCAGTATATATTTAACTAAGAATAACTGTCAATATGTCCCTAATGTCACTGCTGTCATTAGTAATAACTAGTTGGGGTTAAGCTTAGGTGTATTGAGTATTTTTAGTTGGCCTGTTATGGGCAGCTGAATCTTAAGCCCTTCTTTTGCTGAAGATGTTTGAGCACAAAGCATGGAGCAACTCTAGGCCCAGGTAACCTGTAGCTGCTATATTCATCAGTCTATATAGCATGATTGATTTACACAGTGGTCATTGGAGCTGGAGATGGTCTACATGGAATAATTTATGCTTCCTTGCTTGGGATCACTCATGTTGTAGGGACAAATTCCTATTCACACCGTAATATTATAGTGTAGATAATGTCACGATTAGGGTAGTTATGTCATGATTTTATTGTCCTAAGATATCACTGATATCTTCTGTACTTCTTGAGATCTGCTTAAGTTTCAGTGACACTTTAAAGAATGGACATTGTCCCAGAATATTATATATATATATATATATATATATATATAGAAATGGGCATGGAGGGTACATACACAGTGTCCGCTGACAAAGTGTGGGATTTTTGCTCTCAACTTGCAGTTCGTGGGACTGCCACAATTGCCCTCCTATTGGAGCCTGGGCTTCCAGCTCAGTCGCTGGAATTATGGCTCTCTGGATGAAGTGAAGAGAGTCGTGGAGAGGAACAGGGCGATTGGACTCCCTTATGTAAGTATGGGGTTTGAGGAGGGCAGCAACCCTTTGAAGGCAGAGTTCTGCAGAAGAAATGACCCAGACATCCTGACCATAGTGTTCTGAGACTGGTTCATTTGACATCAGTTTAAGTTAGTAAGTTTCTAATATATATGCTTCTGGTGTCAAAGGGTTTTATGCATTTTAGTGGTAGATCCATTATCAGTATGTGGAACATGGTGGGGCTTAATTACAGTAAGCTTTATTTGAGTACTTTATTCTAACACTTTTCCAGTTATACTTTCCAACTATATCCAGTTAGCTTCTCCTGTTACCTAAGCCATGAAATATTTTTTTTAATCATCCTGTGGACAATTATGGAACCATATATTATTAATTGAGAGGCAAAGGTAAAGTACAATTAACTTTTAAAATTAGATTTCAGATTACATTAGCCTGATGGCTTAAATAGAATAAAAATCACCTAATGTTAAGCTAAGAGTTGAGAAAGAAATGTTTGGATATAAGGGGATAGCTCTTGAAGCCAGGCAACTGCAATGAAATAGCCACATGTCCAGGGGCTATTTGAAAGGATGCCAGTATACACATTCATTTAAATTCTGTTAATGTTAAATGCAGCTCTTTTGAGGCACAAAAGATGTGTCAGTACCATTAATTAGAGCTGCAAATATGAGATGAGATGCACATTGTCTGCACATTGGTCCTGACAGCACGCTTGCTGCCAGGCTGCAGTGAAGTCCCAACAGTAAATTCACTATGGAACAAATGGGAATTGTCAGAAGAAGTTGTGTTGGGCTAACATAGACAATGTTTAGATATCAATTCTCACATTAAAGCTGAACTCCCTTCTCCTTCAGGATGCTCAGGTCACTGACATTGACTATATGGAGGAAAAGAAAGATTTTACATATGACAAAGTGAAGTTTAAAGATCTCCCTAAATTTGCAGCTTACATGCATGACTATGGACAAAAATATATTATCATATTGGTAAGCATTTAGCTATTTATTTTCCCCTTGTAAATACACCTATTCATCATTATACTTTACTTATTCTAAGTAATTATTACATTTATTGCCTAACATTCCATTAGTCTATAATAATCGATGGACTGTCCCTATTTTTTTGTTGCTTTTTTTAATTTATTTATTTTTAGGATGCTGCTATTAGCACCCAAAAACTGGTTGATGGTAGTCCATACGGAAGCTATGTCAGGGGAGAGAACACAAAAGTCTGGGTTAACGAATCAGATGGAGTAACACCATTACTTGGGGAGGTAACTGTATTTTTATGAATTAGAACTTGGTCTGTTGTCACTGTTATGGTTTCATTTAGATCCTTTTAAAATCTTGTTTTCTTAGTTGCTTCTTTCAGTAAAATTACCTGCCAGTGTGATCTAAGCTTATAAGGTCTCACTTGGGATATGATACTTCTCAACCTTTTTTGAATTTTTTCTGGCAATTTTTTACATTAAACACAAAGGATAACTAATATAGTTTGAACGCTATAGGAAAAATTAATTCATGAGCCAGATTCTACTCATTTTCAGTAGTGACTGAAGAGCCAGTGCCCACATTATCCTTTTAATTTATAATTTTAACTTCTATTGAGATATTTTTCTATTGTGTATTGCTCCTTGTATGACTTGAAAAAAAAAGCACTTGATAACTCCAAAGTTAAGAAAGTCATACTCTTCCTGCCTTCTTTTTGCATGTGAGTAGGAACACAAGGTACGGTATGAGGTTTAACATGCTGGGTCCTGCACTTCGGTCACAACAACCCCAGACAATGCTACAGACTTGTGGAGGAGTGGCTGGAAAGCTGCCTGGAAGAAAGGAACTTGTGGGTTGCTGGTGGACAGCCAGCTGAACATGAGCCAGCAGTGTGCCCAGGTGGCCAAGAAGGCCAATGGCATCCTGGCCTGTATCAGAAATAGTGTGTCCAGCAAGAGTAGGGAAGTGATCATGCCCCTTCACTCAGCAGTGGTGAGGTCACAGCTTGAGTATTGTGTGCAACTTTGGGTGCCACAGTATAAGAAAGACATTGAGGTGCTGGAGTGAGTTCAGAGAAGGGCAATGAAGCTGGTAAAGGGTCTGGAGAAAATGTGTTATGACGAGCAGCTGAGGGACCTGGGGTTCTTTAGTCTCGAGAAAAGGAGGCTGAGGGGAGACTTTATTACTCTCTACAACTACCTGAAGAGAGGTTGTAATGAGGTGGGTGTTGGTCTTCTGTCCCAAGTAACTAGTGATAGGATACGAGGAAATGGGCTTAATTTGTGCCAGGGGAGGTTTAGGTTGGATATTAGGAAAAAATTTCTTTACTGAGAGAGTGATGAGGCATTGGAACAGGCTGCTCAGGGAGGTAGTGGAATCACCACCCATGGAGGTGTTCAAAAAATATCTAGATGTGGCACTTCAGGACATGGTTTTGTGGTCATGATAATGCTTAGTAGACAGTTGGACTTGATCTTTAAGGTCATTTCCAACCTTAAAGATTGATTCTGTGATAAGTTGTGGTCGCTCTAGCAGTGTGTTGTTCAAAAGCCTTCATCAGAGCACTATATTGACACTGTCCTTGATGGCTAATGATGGGGGTCCTGGTGGACAACATGCTCAATATGAGTCAGCAATTTACCGCCACAGTAATGAAGGCAAATCGGATCCTGGGCTTCATTCACAGGGAAATTACTAACAGAGATAGGATCATCCCACTCTACTCAGTGCTTGTCAGGCTGCAGCTGGTGGACTGTGTACAGTTGTGGCCCCCACAGTTCAAAAGAGACACAGATAAACTGTGGAGGATCCAAAGGAGGGCCGTGAAGATGATCAAAGGACTGGAGAACTTGATCTGTTAGGAAAGACTGAAGAAGTTAGGTTTTTTCTCCTCAGAGAAGAGAAGGCTGAGGGGTGACTTCCTAACACTATTCCAGTACTTAAAGGGCAGCTATAAAGAGGACAGAGGTTCTCTCTTCACAGAGTGCCACACGAAGAATACAAGGGGCAATGGGTACGGATTGCACTGGAAATTTTTATGGTGAGAACAATCAATGCCTGGAACAGCCTTCCCAAGGATGTGGTAGTGTCCTCATCACTGGAAGTTTTCAAGATGTAATTTGACAGGATGATAGAAGTTCTCATATGGGTTCCCTTTCCCATGGAAGGTGTGACCAGATGATCTTTCAAGGTCCCTTTCAACCTGGGCTGTTCTATGATTCTATTAACTCTTTTTAATATAATGAAAAGTTTAATCAATTATTTCCTTTTTAATATTGCAGGTGTGGCCAGGGGAAACTGTATTCCCAGACTTCACCAACCCAGACTGTGATAGATGGTGGACAGAAGAATGCAAGCTGTTCCATGCTGTAGTGCCATATGATGGGATATGGATTGTAAGGAATTCAGAACTTTCATTTTTATTTTTATTTTATAAAAAAAGTAAAATTAGGCAAGGATAGATGCTTATCAGATTCAAGTTGTATTGAATTTGAAAGGGCTATTTACTCTTATTTACCTGAAATCAGTACAGGATTTGTACATATTCCGGTGTTGAATTTGTCATTCTAATTTGAATTTTAAATTTTAATCTGAAACATCCGTCATGGAATTTAAATGACCAGTTTTGGGATGTTCAGTGACACTTCAAAATGCTTCAGCTAACTGATGAACCATTGCTAAGGGTAAATGCTTGCACACTCCTGTACTCAGAGTGGCAATATTTGGAGACCTGCGTATCTGCTCAGTATCAGAACACAGGGTATAATACATATAATGTATGTATCTATGCTTCAAGTATCTCATGGAATTTCTGGTTAGTGAATCTACAATTGCTATTCAAGGTAAGGATTTGGAAAAATCAGGCTCCCTAGACAGGTTCTTCCATAAAAGGACTTAAATACAGCCTGGCACAGTGGATCTTAGGTACAGTTCATGGAAATCAGATGAGATTAAGAACCAATTTGATGGACCAGATTTTTTTCTTTAAAAGGAATATTCTGCAATAAAGCTTCTAAAATTGAGTGCCTGAAGGAATTCTTTACTTCAACTTCTCAATCCCTGTCTGAGCACCTTCTTCCCTTTATTCTTTTTGTATTTTTCCTACTTCCTTTTACTTAAAAAAGAAATAGTTGAAAAAAACAAACAAGCAAACAACAAGAATATACTGAATATTTTTTGCATGCATTTTAAAAAGCTGTAACAATTTTAAATTAATCTGTATGGCAAAATACAGTCTGCAGGGTTGTCCTCTCTCCTCTCTCTGAAAGTAGTGAAGTTGACACCCCCAATCCCCCCCCCCCAGTACATTATCCCAGAGGCACTACCACCATCCCTGATGGGCTTGGCCTTGGCCAGCAGTGGGTCTGTCTTGTGGCCATCTGGCATTGGCTCCAATGGACATGAGGGAAGCTTCTAGTAACTTTCCACAGAACTCACCCCTGTGCCCTCCCCTACCAAAACCTTCCACACAAACCCAATACAATCTGATAGAATGAGTTTTCCTCACTTATTTTTGCTGACTCTCTGGTTCTGTAAAGTCAAGCTATGAAGTGTAAGACTGCACAGCTCTCTTACAAATAATTTGAGAGAAGCAAATTGGTCACTAGACTACAGCGTCTCCATGATGAATTTGCTGTCTTCTTCCAAGCATGATCTTCCTGCAGCACATTCAGGGATGAACATAGAAATGCACTTAGAGCACTGCCAAATAAAATTTTAATGCAAGGACACAGCAATATTCGAAAGTATAGTGGCTTGGAAAGCATTATAAAGGAGATATTTAAAAATAGCTAGTTATTGTGTGTGTTCTGACAGAAACAGTGTACCATTGCTGGTTCTGCATCTCCCTCCAAACCCAGGCTCTGTACCAAAGATATTTCCATGAGAGATGTGCAGAGTTGGTCATAGGTAGAGACAGTAGATACATGAACTCCTCAAGCAAGTTTTGTCTGTGCAGATGTAGCGCTTGCTTACCTGCATATGGAAATCTGAGACTTACTTTGATACAGGAATGGATCAGTATCTGAGTTATATCTGAGTTATATCATCCTTGCCTAATTGTATGGAGCTAGTTATAAGAAATTATTCCTTAAAAGATAAGAGAATAGAAGGTAAGAATTAGTTAGGAAAAGGTACCTGAGGAAACTTTATTTTACATTCTGCATCTTACCTTTTCAGGATATGAATGAAGTATCCAACTTCATTAAAGGCTCAAAAAATGGTTGTGCACAGAATTCTCTAAACTATCCTCCTTTCACTCCCAGTAAGTCCATCTATTTCAACCAGAAAGAGAATTTTATCAAAAAGTTTATGAATTACTGTGTAATTTGCTACAAGGATGCAAAGTGATTTTAGTGTAGTTCTTATAAATGAAGTTTGAACGTTACTATTGACAGAAAATACCAGTATACTTTGTCCCTGGTAGAAGGTGTGGTTTGTATAACTGTCTTTTTCCCTTTTCAAGTTGTTATACAATATTGTCATTGCCTTAATTATTTCTGATACTATAAATATTTTCTTGCATTACCAGTAATTTTAAAGACATATGCTGAACTAGATTGGACTTCGTAGTTTGTGTTACGTGATGGTTTAAGTAAACATTGCTGATGTTGTCAGATACTGATTCAGAAATTTAGAGCATAGTTCTCAGTTCAGTATCCACTGCATGGGTGCAAAGCTCAAGAGTAGAAAAAGTCACAGAGCAAAGATGAATCAAAGCAGCAGCCAAGAGTAGTGTTTTGGTTTTGAAGTAGTAACACTGGCCTTTGTGCAAACATTAAAGAGAAAACAGGACTTGAATCTCATGAATGTTCATTAAAGAAATAATTGGAAATTTTCACAATAAAAATGTGCTTTTAAAGTGATATTTGTATTTCTTTATTGAAGATATTATTGAGAAGCTCATGTTTGCCAAGACACTTTGTATGGATGCAGTGCAGAAGTGGGGGAAACATTATGATGTCCACAGTCTTTATGGATATTCCATGGCCATATCAACACAGAAGTAAGTAATGCATCTTAAAAGCTTTACTGAGATGTTTCAGGAAGTACATGACCGGTATTTCTCTAAAACAGCAAGAGACTTCACTTCTAAGGAACCCAGTTCCTGGAAAATACTGTATTATATGTAAGCATATATATACATTATAATTATATTTGTAGCTAAAGCAAAATCTACTAATTAAAGTTGGTAGTAAAAGCCATACATTGGTTGTCAAAGCTGTGTAGAACAATTATTTAAAATTAATACCTTGAACTTTGCTAAAATACACCTGGTTAACTCTAAAGGAGTCCACATCCCTAGGGTGAATAATTACTGTAAATCAGTCAGTGTAAATCTGCCTTATATAAAAGGATTGATAGCCAAGTTGTCTTTTTTTCCTTTGTATAATTCCAGTCTCATTTCCTTTTAAGAGCCATTGAAGCTGTGTTTCCTGGAAAACGAAGCTTCAGTATTTCAAGATCTACTTTTGTTGGATCAGGAAAGCACACGGGACACTGGCTGGGAGACAATGCAGCAACATGGGAACACTTAAAATGGGCAATACCTGGAATGCTGGAATTTAACCTCTTTGGATTTCCTTATGTATGACATTAGTTTGTGACATCCTTTCAAAACATAGGGATAAAGAGAAACTCTACCTCTGTGGTAACAGATGATCCAATCAAATGCCCTCTAGATAACCATCTTACACTTTCAGCTTCAACTTAATCCCCTTTAGGAATGTGGTTTTAACTCCCCCCCCCCCAAGTATTGATTTTTAGTTTAAGGCCACTTATTCTGATTACTCTGTTAAACACATTTGTCTAAGCGCACACACACAGCCAAACACAGTATCTTATATATCCCAAGCTACTTCTCATAATTTTTAATCACTAGTGATGATGTGAAACTCTTAGCTGTTTTTGTTATAATTTCAAATTAAATAGAGATATCTGTTTATATGGAAAATAGCCAAAATCTTTTCCATGATTTAAATTTGTATGACCTTTGAGCTTTTTCCTAATGTCTGCATATTAGCACCAAACAGGATGGTCAAGATTTGGAAGAGAACTATGGGCAGTGTTAGGTTGTAGTCAGTTCAATTTTTTGTACAACATTGTTGAATTTGCAAGGAGAAAGGCGCAAATGTCTTGAATGGCTCAGTTGTTCTGTCTAGCAATTAATGCATCTCTGAAAACTAGCAGTTTTGTAGAGCTTAGAGATGCAGTGTACTGTACATCCAACACGTTCTGGTTTTATTTAAAGATTGGAGCAGATATTTGTGGTTTCTTTGACAACACCACAGAAGAACTTTGCAGACGATGGATGCAAGTAGGAGCGTTTTACCCATTTTCCAGGAATCACAACGCGGAAGGATTCATAGTAAGCTGTGTTTTCTTTTACAAAATGCTTCATGTTACACTACCCCATTCCCTTTAACATGTGCAGATGTGCACCACTGAATTTCAGCCTCTCTGAAGCAGCAGTCACTTTTCACATACTTCTCAGAAATTTTTCTGTATGATGAGAAGAATAATAATCTGATATTTGTTTTCAGTCTCAGGACCCAGCTGCATTTGGACCTGATTCAGTCTTGGTGAATACCTCCAAGTATTACTTGAACATTCGCTACACTTTGCTACCCTACCTGTATACACTCTTTTACAAAGCTCATACGCAAGGAAACACTGTTGTACGGCCAGTTTTGCATGAGTAAGTTTATCCATCAGCCTTTGTGATAGTTTTAGGAGGAATAAAAAACTCAGACACATTAAATGGTGTTAGGGATTTTCTAAACACTGACATAGTCTATGAAAATACACATTGGAATATATAGAGACAGCTTCTCAGTTCATGAAATATCATTTTGGAGTAATTAGAAGAGTAATCAGAAACCACTTGTAATTTCTTCATGTACACATATATTATTGTCAGGCACTCTTACAAGTTCCACTAAGATATTATTGTCAGCTGATCAAATTATTCTCCTCCTATATAAATATGAGAATATATGTTTGCTTGCCCGGAAACTCTTGAATAAGCTGTGCCAAGAACGCACACCTACACTTTGACACATGTAGAGAACACCAACTAAGCTAGTAAGACCTGCCCTTCTCATCTTCAGATTGCCTCAGATGAAGGGGGAAAAAAAAAAAAAAAAAAAAGGCAATCTTGACACATTCTGATATGCAAAATATGACACTCTCCCATCATGATTTAGACAATCAGTGCCCCGAAATATTGGGATTGCTGCTGATGGTATCATTCATGAAAAGCCAGTTAACTGCTCTAACTTTCTGTATCTTTCCCATGTGCTCAGGTTCTACTCTGACCAAGTGACATGGAGTGTGGATAGGCAGTTCCTGTGGGGTCCTGGGCTGCTTATTTCCCCTGTACTTGACCCAGTAGGTTTGGCTGTTTTGATATCTTTGGGGTCATGTTGAGTCACCAGTTCCAGCTTTTTCTCTGGCAAGGGACTGCAGCATAAAATCCTCAAGTTATGTGATTCCTGTCACTCTGTTATTGCTCTGATTAGAAACAAACCTTCCAGTTCTCAGCCTTTGTTCAGTGTTGTTACAATTCTGTTATTCAGCTTAAAGGATATAGCTCCTCCACTATATAAGTATTTCCTGCTGAAATCACACTCTCCTTCCTTTCTTATGCTGAACAAGCTGAACCGCAGAAAGAGACTGTCATTTCCCTGAGGATCCCAGGAAATTTGCTCTGATCCTGTTCTTATCCAAACTCTTCTGTCTGTCCAGACCTGTAAACATGATTGGCAAAGCAATTCCAGAGGGCTGTGTTCATTAGCATTAGCACAGCCCTATCACCAGTGCAAACATGAGGGGTTTTTGCTAAATCCTTAGGTTATTATTATTTTTTTTTCCATGGGTACATCACATTACTGAGTTATGGCCGTGGATGGATTCCTAACAAGCTTGAGTTTTGCTTTTTTTTCCTTTTTCTTTCCTCCTTCATTTATTGTTTCCATTGAGAGAGCCCACAGCACATTTTTATCACTGCCAAAATGGAAATCTTGCACTTTTGGCTATTAAATTTCCAGTCCTCTAGAGAGTCAAAGTCTGATATTCTGATTTACCTCAACTTTCTATCATCTCTGAATTTCCTTCAGAATCAACAAGATTCTGTGGGGCAACAAGAAAACAAATAAATTGTGGCTTATTCTGTGGTAGAACCTTTTAATTACTGTTTGTTAATACCAGTAACACATGTGCCATGGAGAAACACAAAACATCTGTTAAATATGTAAAATGAAAGCATTTTAATGATGCCAGCCCAGAAAAATATGAAAATAAGTAAGATAATAGAGATATTTGTGTATAGGATCTGAGACACTGGATTTGAAGTGTTGTGACTTTGGGTTGCTTTCAATGAGCTGCCACCTTGTAGAGTAGTTGATCAGTTGCCTCCCAGTAGCTTTGCAGAAATTGTACTCTTCCTTTCTGGACACCATCATAAAAACCATTGAAGAAAATGGCAAAACGGAGGAGTATCAATGCTTTTATAGTGTGAACTTTAGTTTTATTGGAAAATCTAGTGTATTTGATTAAGTTGCCTTTAAATATGAAAGTTGTTTCTTTGTTCCCCTTTCAGGGTGTGGATAGAATTCAAGCATATATTCCTGATGCAGTATGGTATGAGTATGATACGGTAAGCAAATACAGAGGTACTATGGGGGATTTTCTAAATGTCTGTATAACAAAGTAAGATTGTCAGCCCTGCTTTGGTGACAGAGACCTGAAGTAAAATCCGCAACTGAGACAAGGGGTGAAGGATTGTGGGGTAAGTGCATTAATCAACACCTCAAGAAAGGACACAACTGGGACAGCAATGTGCCCTTGTGGCTGAGAAAGCCGATGGTATCCTGGGGTGCATAAGGAAGAGTGTGGACAGCAGGTTGAGGGAGGTTCTCCTCCCCCTCTGCTCTGCCCTAGTGATACCACATCTGGAGTATTGTGTCCAATTATAGTCTCCTCAGTTTAAGAGAGACAGGGAAATATTAGAGTCCTGCAGGGGGCTATGAGGATGATTAAGGGCCTAGAACATCTCTCTTAGGAGAAGATGCCGAGAGCCCCGGGACTGTTTAGCCTGGAGAAGACTGAGAGGGGATTTTATTAATGTTTACAAATATCTGAAGGGTGAGTGTCAAGTAGAAAGGGCCGGTCTCTTTTCAGTGGTGCCCTGTAATACAAGCGATAAAGGTCACAAGATGGAACACAGAAAGATCCACCTCAACATGAGGAAAAACTTCTTTCCTGTGAGGGTGGTGGAGCCTGGAACAGGCTGCCTGGAGAGGTTGTGGAGTCTCCTTCTCTAGTGACTTTCAAAACCCCCCTGTATCTGTTCCTGTGTGGCCTGCCCTGGGTGATCCTGCTCTCTCAGAGGGGTTGGACTCAATGATCTCCAGAGGTCCCTTCCAACCCTACCATTTTATGATTCTATGATTCTATGACACAGAAGTGTGAAACACGGTGCAGGAGATGGGAGGACATATTGAATGGAAACTCTAGCAAAGACCATGTTTGAAATAAAATAAAATAAAAGAAAATACAATAATTATAACAATACACCAGAGTCTGCAATTACAATTTCCTAATCTCATTTCTGCAGTCCCAAAAGGGACTGCAGAATGCCTTCTGCATTGACTTATCCAAAACTAAATATGAGAGTTGCTGGTTTATGACATTAGATCATGTTGATATGCAGCTGGTTTATCTTTATGTGCCCATTGGCACACAGCTATTTACAAAACTTAGGACTTTTCTAAAAGGAAGCATGAAGATGAAAAACAGGACTTAAGAAAATGTTCACAGAAGCAAGTAATGCAATGTACCCGTTCTCTTTTACATCCCTCTGAATAAGGGGGCAAAAATTTCAATGAGAAAACAATGGACCAGTATGTATCTGCCAGCAGACAAAATGGGACTGCATTTGAGAGGAGGCTACATCTACCCTACTCAACAGCCAGCTCACACAACAGTTGCAAGGTATGCTTGATTTTTTTCAAGAATGGGTTGAGGATTTTCAGATTTGAAATCAGTAGCAGCTAATTGTATTTAGCATTTTCACCTTGAAATATGGCAACAATTAATATAAGCCAAACTTCATGTCCACAGGTGTTTGTGGTGGTTTTCCACCTGTAACGATTGATTACAGGTTTATTTGAATAGTGTTTTGTAAACTTGACATGTATTTTAGTCCAGTTGCATGAAGATGAAAGGCAAACAAGGAGTAACCTAAGGCAATTCTCAGAGTATTGCAACCCTGTCGAGTGGCATGTTCT